>JABXJD010000469.1:302500-327500 GCA_013375575.1 Percina caprodes | reverse complement strand
GGACCACTAAGGTCTATATAAAGACATCCAGAAAGCGGTTTATTTTCCCATGTGGCGTTCGCTGACGTGGTCAGAACGCAGCAGATCTGCTGTTTGTGTTTACAGGCTCTTAAAATGAAATGGAGCAAAGCCAGAAATAGACTGGTAGGGAAAACCGGGTGCAGAGGGGGTTTATGGGAAATGTGGTTTTGATTTAAAAGGAACATAAAATGCTGTTTGCAGCTTCTTTAACCCTCATGTTGCCCTCATGTTGTCCCCATGTTGCCCTCATGTTGCCTTCATCTTGTCCCCTTGTTGTCCTCATGTCCTCATGTCGCCCTCATGTTGTCCTCATGTCGCCCTCATGTCGCCCTCATGTCGCCCTCATGTCGCCTTCATCTTCTTTTCATGTTGTCCCCTTGTTGCCCTCATGTTGCCCTCATGTTGTCCCCATGTTGTCGCCATGTTGTCCCCATGTTGTCACCATGTTGTCCCCATGTTGTCCTCATGTCGCCCTCATGTTGTCCTCATGTCGTCCCCATGTTGCCCCCATGTTGCCCCCATGTTGCCCTCATGTTGTCCTCATGTTGTCCTCATGTTGTCCTCATCAGCTCATATCCAGTCAATGCGTATGTCTCCACCAACAGGTTTGATGTTTTGTCCCTGAAGGATCTGCGGGGACGTGTGTTCTGGCTCTCACTCAGACTCTCTCTCCCTTCCCTGAAGCCTCCGTTCTGGGGATGTGGAAGCAGGTTTTGGCACGGCTCGGATTGGCTCGGATTGGCCCGGGCCGGCGTGATGCAGAGGGGGATTAAAGGTGTAAATCATCGGCTGTGCTGCAGCGTCTCAAATAGCAGCAGCAGAGTCCCGAGCTCTCCGCTTTATCATTTTAATACCCGGGTATTATTAAACTGAACAGATCACGTCGCATTTCAACAGCTCGCTGAATGAGACGATCTGACAATATATACTGTGTGTGTGTGTGTGTGTGTGTGTGTGTGTGTGTGTGTGTAATAGACAGACAATCAGACAGACAGAGACAGATGGACGTGGACAGACGAGGAGACGAGAGACTTTCTGGATATAATTTATCAGGAACTCGTGAAGGAAATGGCCGACAAAGGTTAGGACAAGCCGTGGGACGTCCTGGGGAGACAATGGAAGACGCTCAGACAGAGAGACGATGTCTCAAAAAAGAGTCTTGCAGCGGTGCCGGGGGGGCAATAAAAGACAAGCTGGACCTGCGTCGTCATAGCGATGTGTTGATAGCGTTGTTGATTTCTTATTATAGCTCGATATGTCTCTACCAGCTGGAACATGAGCTCTATGTAGACTGTCCCATAGTGATCATGTGATGGTTGTCTCATAGGGATCATGTGATGGTTGTCTCATAGGGATCATGTGATGGTTGTCTCATAGGGGTCATGTGATGGTTGTCTCATAGGGATCATGTGATGGTTGTCTCATAGGGATCATGTGATGGTTGTCTCATAGGGATCATGTGATGGTTGTCTCATAGGGATCATGTGATGGTTGTCTCATAGGGATCATGTGATGGTTGTCTCATAGGGGTCATGTGATGGTTGTCTCATAGGGATCATGTGATGTTGTCCCATAGGGATCATGTGATGGTTGTCCCATAGGGATCATGTGATGGTTGTCCCATAGGGATCATGTGATGGTTGTCCCATAGTGATCATGTGATGGTTGTCCCATAGGGATCATGTGATGGTTGTCCCATAGGGATCATGTGATGGTTGTCCCATATTGATCATGTGATGGTTGCCCCATAAGGATCATGTGATGTTGTCCCATAGGGATCATGTGATGGTTGTCCCATAGTGATCATGTGATGGTTGTCTCATAGGGATCATGTGATGGTTGTCCCATAGGGGTCATGTGATGGTTGTCTCATAGGGATCATGTGATGGTTGTCCCATAGGGGTCATGTGATGGTTGTCTCATAGGGATCATGTGATGGTTGTCTCATAGGGATCATGTGATGGTTGTCTCATAGGGATCATGTGATGGTTGTCCCATAGTGATCATGTGATGGTTGTCTCATATTGATCATGTGATGTTGTCCCATATTGATCATGTGATGGTTGCCCCATAAGGATCATGTGATGGTTGTCCCATAGGGATCATGTGATGGTTGTCCCATAGGGATCATGTGATGGTTGTCCCATAGGGATCATGTGATGGTTGTCCCATAGGGATCATGTGATGGTTGTCCCATAGGGATCATGTGATGGTTGTCCCATAGGGATCATGTGATGGTTGTCCCATATTGATCATGTGATGGTTGCCCCATAAGGATCATGTGATGTTGTCCCATAGGGATCATGTGATGTTGTCCCATAGTGATCATGTGATGGTTGTCCCATAGTGATCATGTGATGTTGTCCCATAGGGATCATGTGATGGTTGTCCCATAGGGATCATGTGATGGTTGTCCCATATTGATCATGTGATGGTTGTCCCATAGGGGTCATGTGATGTTGTCTCATAGTGATCATGTGATGGTTGTCTCATATTGATCATGTGATGTTGTCCCATATTGATCATGTGATGGTTGCCCCATAAGGATCATGTGATGGTTGTCCCATAGGGATCATGTGATGGTTGTCCCATATTGGTCATGTGATGGTTGTCCCATATTGGTCATGTGATGGTTGTCCCATAGGGATCATGTGATGGTTGTCCCATAGGGATCATGTGATGGTTGTCCCATAGGGATCATGTGATGGTTGTCCCATAGGGATCATGTGATGGTTGTCCCATAGGGATCATGTGATGGTTGTCCCATAGGGATCATGTGATGGTTGTCCCATAGTGCTCATGTGATGGTTGTCCCATAGTGATCATGTGATGGTTGTCCCATAGGGATCATGTGATGGTTGTCCCATATTGATCATGTGATGGTTGTCCCATATTGATCATGTGATGTTGTCCCATATTGATCATGTGATGGTTGCCCCATAAGGATCATGTGATGTTGTCCCATAGGGATCATGTGATGTTGTCCCATAGGGATCATGTGATGGTTGTCCCATAGTGATCATGTGATGGTTGTCCCATAGTGATCATGTGATGTTGTCCCATATTGATCATGTGATGGTTGTCCCATAGGGATCATGTGATGTTGTCCCATAGGGATCATGTGATGGTTGTCCCATAGGGATCATGTGATGGTTGTCCCATAGGGATCATGTGATGGTTGTCCCATATTGGTCATGTGATGGTTGTCCCATAGGGATCATGTGATGTTGTCCCATAGGGATCATGTGATGGTTGTCCCATCGGGATCATGTGATGGTTGTCCCATATTGATCATGTGATGGTTGTCCCATAGGGATCATGTGATGTTGTCCCATAGGGATCATGTGATGTTGTCCCATAGGGATCATGTGATGGTTGTCCCATAGGGATCATGTGATGGTTGTCCCATAGGGATCATGTGATGGTTGTCCCATAGGGATCATGTGATGGTTGTCCCATAGGGATCATGTGATGGTTGTCCCATATTGATCATGTGATGGTTGCCCCATAAGGATCATGTGATGTTGTCCCATAGGGATCATGTGATGTTGTCCCATAGGGATCATGTGATGGTTGTCCCATAGGGATCATGTGATGGTTGTCCCATATTGATCATGTGATGGTTGTCCCATAGGGGTCATGTGATGTTGTCTCATAGGGATCATGTGATGGTTGTCTCATAGTGATCATGTGATGGTTGTCTCATAGTGATCATGTGATGGTTGTCTCATAGTGATCATGTGATGGTTGCCCCATAAGGATCATGTGATGTTGTCCCATAGGGATCATGTGATGGTTGTCCCATAGTGATCATGTGATGGTTGTCCCATAGGGATCATGTGATGGTTGTCCCATAGGGATCATGTGATGGTTGTCCCATAGGGATCATGTGATGGTTGTCCCATAGGGATCATGTGATGGTAGACGGGATCCATTTTGTCTAGAAACAATGTTGTTGTTGTTGAATGTTGTGCGATTCAGTGTGAAAATGAATGGAAACACCTTCAAATGTCTCAAATCAATCCGATAGACCAGTCTGACCCTAAAACAGCGTCATGTGATGTCATCACCACAGGTTTTTATTGGCTTTGAAGCCGTTGGATGGAAACACACTCCAGATAATTCGATTGACACGTAGATGGAGACTTGGCTACACACTGCCCCCGGTGGCTTGGAGGAAGCCGACCTGTATGGAAATCCTCATTGGTCGATCCCTATTCCTGCATCACAGCTGGACTCAGCCCTGATTGGCTCAAACTGTTTGTAGTCTTTCTCTTCTTCCTGTCTCAGTGATTCTCTTCCTGTCCCACGTTGTTTTTCTTCCTCTCTGGTCAACCTGTCGCTGGATTCGTTGTGCAGGACGCCGCTAACAGACGCCTTGTTCCATTCACTTTTATTTATATAGCGCCAAATCACAACGTGGAAGGTAGATTGACAGCGTTACCCGCCAACAGACAGACAGAGAGACAGACACTGAACATTAGAGACAGAGAGACAGAGAGAGAGAGAGAGACAGACACTGAACACCATGTTGCACTCATGGTGCCCTCATGTTGCCCTCATGTTGTCCTCATGTTGCCTTCATGTTGTCTTCATGTTGCCCTCATGTTGCCCTCATGTTGCCTTCATGTTGTCTTCATGTTGCCCTCATGTTGCCTTCATGTTGCCTTCATGTTGTCTTCATGTTGCCCTCATGTTGCCCTCATGTTGCCCTCATGTTGCCCTCATGTTGCCTTCATGTTGTCTTCATGTTGCCCTCATGTTGCCCTCATGTTGCCCTCATGTTGCCCTCATGTTGCCCCCATGTTGTCCCCATGTTGTCCCCATGTTGCCCTCATGTTGCCCTCATGTTGCCCTCATGTTGCCCTCATGTTGTCTTCATGTTGCCCTCATGTTGCCCTCATGTTGCCCTCATGTTGCCCTCATGTTGCCCTCATGTTGCCTTCATGTTGTCCTCATGTTGTCTTCATGTTGTCCTCATGTTGCCCTCATGTTGTCCCCATGTTGCCCTCATGTCGTCCCCATGTCGCCCCCATGTTGCCCCCATGTTGCCCCCATGTTGTCCCCATGTTGCCCCCATGTTGCCCTCATGTTGCCCCCATGTTGCCCTCATGTTGTCCCCATGTTGCCCTCATGTTGTCCCCATGTTGCCCCCATGTTGCCCCCATGTTGCCCTCATGTTGCCCTCATGTTGTCTTCATGTTGTGTTTTTGAAATAGTATTGAGAGTAAAAGTTGACATATTCCAGTCTGTGATTATCATCAACATCCATTCCTTTAATTTTAGTCTCAATAATTCCTAATTTCTGCTTTTCATCCCATTTCCTCCTCTTCCTTCCTCCTCCTCCATCTTCCACATCTCTCCTCTTCTGTCTTCATCCTCCTCCTCTGCCTTCATTCTCATCTCCTCCACCTTCATCCCCATCTCCTCCTCCATCTTCCCCATCTCTCCTCCTCTGTCTTCATCCTCCTCTGCCTTCATTCCCATCTCCTCCTCTTCCTCCTCCACCTTCATCCCCATCTCCTCCTCCTTCTTCCCCATCTTTCCTCCTCCGTCTTCATCCTCCTCCTCCCCTGCCTTCATTCCCATCTCCTCCTCCACCTTCATCCCCATCTCGTCTTCCCCTTCCGTCTTCATCCTCCTCCTCCTCCTCCTCTGCCTTCATTCCCTCCTCCTCCTCTGCCTTTATCTCCATCGCCTCTTCCTCCTCTTCCACCTTCATCTCCTCCTCCTCCGCCTTCATCCCCATCTCCTCCTCCTCCATCTTCCTCCTCCTCTTCTTCATCTCCTCCTCCATCTTCCTCCTCCTCCTCTGTGGATTTGAGGCTTAAACTTTAAGCTGAAAGTTTGGATGGAAAGGAGGATAAACTTCTTCCAATAGCCTGAGGGAGGGAGGGAGGGAGGGAGGGAGTTAGGGAGTTAGGGAGTTATGGAGGGAGGGAGGGAGGGAGGGAGTTAGGGAGGGAGGGAGGGAGGGAGGGAGTTATGGAGGGAGGGAGGGAGAGGACTAGATGGATAGGGAGGAGAGGAAAGCTAGGAGAAAGGTGGAAAGGTTGGAAAGGGAATTAGGGTGTGTGTGAGAGATGGTGTGTGTGTGTGTGTGTGTGTGTGTGTGAGAGAGAGATGGTGTGTGTGTGTGTGTGTGTGAGAGAGAGATGGTGTGTGTGTGTGTGTGTGTGAGAGAGAGACGGTGTGTGTGTGTGTGTGTGTGTGTGTGTGTGAGAGAGATGGTGTGTGTGTGTGTGTGTGTGTGTGTGTGTGTGTGTGTGTGAGAGAGAGAGGTGTGTGTGTGTGTGTGTGTGTGTGTGTGTGTGTGTTAGAGAACAGGACTGTGGGGAACACATACTAAAGGACGTCTCTATATTTACGGCTGAAGCTTTGCTGCTGGGAACCATCTCTCCTCCTCTTCCTCCTCCTCCTCCTCCTCTTCCTCCTCTTCTTCCCTCGCTCCGATTTGCCCTCCTCTGTCGCACTGTTCCACTTCCTCTCCGCTGGACATTTTCCAGAACATTCCTCTCTCTCTCTCTGTCTCTCTCTCTCTCTCTCTCTCTCTCTCTCTCTCTCTCTCTCTCTCTCTCTCTCTCTCTCTCTCTCTCTCTCTCTCTCTCTCTCTCTCTCTCTCTCTCTCTCTCTCCCCCCCCCCCTCTGGGAATGTGTTTTAGCTAAAAACACCCGTCCTCCTTTCTCTCCCACTCTTCACTCTTCACCTCCACTGCCTGTCCTTCTCTCATTCTTCATCTCTCTATCACAACCCCCTCACCCCCTCCTCCCCCACGTAGCTCCTTTTCCTAAAACTCTCCTTTCAGACCGGCACGATATGAGGAAAATATTTAATAACGTTGGTGAATATCGGGATAACAGTAATAATTATTAATATTACTCACAGTAAATAAACAGATATCAACTTTGAACCGAACCCGGATGGATGGATGGATGGATGGATGAATGGATGGATGAATGGATGGATGGATGGATAAATGGATGGATAAATGGATGGATGGATGGATAAATGGATAAATGGATGGATGAATGGATAAATGGATGGATGGATGGATAAATGGATGGATGGATGGATAAATGGATAAATGGATGGATGAATGGATAAATGGATGGATGGATGGATAAATGGATGGATGGATGGATAAATGGATGGATGGATAAATGGATGGATAAATGGATGGATGGATGGATAAATGGATAAATGGATGGATAAATGGATGGATGGATGGATAAATGGATGGATGGATGGATAAATGAATGGATGGATAGATAAATGGATGGATAAATGGATGATGGATGGATGGATAAATGGATGGATGGATGGATGGATGAATGGATGGATGGATAAATGGATGATGGATGGATGGATAAATGGATGGATGGATGGATAAATGGATGATGGATGGATGGATAAATGGATGGATGGATGGATAAATGGATGATGGATGGATGGATAAATGGATGATGGATGGATGGATAAATGGATGGATGGATGGATAAATGGATGGATAAATGGATGGATGGATGGATAAATGGATGGATAAATGGATGGATGGATGGATGGATAAATGGATGGATGGATGGATAAATGGATGATGGATGGATGGATAAATGGATGATGGATGGATGGATAAATGGATGGATAAATGGATGGATGGATAAATGGATGATGGATGGATAAATGGATGGATGGATATTTATTGATCCCAATAAAATGGGTTATTATAATGTTCCAGCAGCAAAATCAGTCACACAGCTCAGAATATAAATATAATTAAATACTAGAATACAATATACATGAAATAATACTAGAATACAATATACATGAAATAATACTAGAATACAATATACATGGAATAATACTAGAATACAATATACATGGAATAATACTAGAATACAATATACATGGAATAATACTAGGATACAATACTAGAACTAATATTTGAATATATACATGTTGGGAACAAGTTATAGATGTGCAAAGTATTTTTATGGCCTAAAAGCTTTACACACACACACACACACACACACACACACACACACACACACACACACACACACACACACACACACACACACAGCTAGATATCAGTGAAGCCTGGCATGTTTGAACTGTCTGTGTGATTCTGCTTTTCTTCAGTGTCTGTTTACATAGCTGGGTTTTAACCACACACACACACACACACGCGCACACACACACGCACACACACACACCCCACACACACACACACACGCACACACAGTGTCACTATCTTTGACGGGTCTATCTTTGTCAATGACGGGTCCTTTTGACAAAGAGACCCACAAATACAGTTAAACAAGCACATACACACACACACACACACATACACACCACACACACAACTTTTTCTTCTTCTCTACACATTTGAGCGTCTATGAATCCTCCCTTTTTGAATTCTGAGGTGTGTTTCATGAGCTCATGAGTGTATTTTTCTAAGAAAGCTGCTCATCTCACAGCTGTTCCCATGAAGCGGGGTGCACACATCAGCTGCCGTTACACCCCCCCCCCCCCCCCCAGATGTCTCATGAGTAAGAAATGTGACGAGTGTGTTGGTGGAAACTCGGCGCTCGTCTGCAGCACGACGTCTACTCCGGCGGCCTGTTTCCCAAACGGGGGAGAGGCTCCGATTTGCCGCTTTATTTCCCCGTAGATTCAGACTCTGCTGCTCTCAGGGGGTGGAAGTGATGTGAAGTGTCACCCACATGTGTTTACTTTCAAGTTGTCAGATGGGAAACACACACACACACACACATTCCTGATGAATTAAATGTTTGAGGCTTCCAGATGTGGTCAAACGAAACCACCATCTGGTGTGTGTGTGTGTGTGTGTGTGTGTGTGTGTGTGTCCTGAGGTTGCCGGTATAAATCCCAAGATGTCCATGGCAGCAGCAAACACCCCTCCCAACTTGCTTGGCATTATGGGAAATAAGGGAGTTCAAAGAACAACAAAACAGGTTCAGTTTAATGTGTGTGTGTGTGTGTGTGTGTGTGTGTGTGTGTGTGTGTGTGTGTGTACCCCGAGGGCGGGGCCGACGGTAACCGAGTGGTAAACCCGGGACGCTGCAAGCTCTCCGTTGTCTGGCTGCGTTGCCACGGCAACACAACTGCTCCACCTGTCGTCACACAGCCGAACGTGACGAGAACGTTACGTATCCTCCCTTTAAAAAAATAAAATTAATTAAAAATAATTAATTATTGTTTCGCTGTACTTGCTAAACTATATGTCATGGCTACGAAAACGACAAAAATGCCCAAAAAAGCGAACGACGTGCAGGAACACAAGCAGAGATATTTAGGGCGGTCCTAAAAACGAATCGGAGCGTCTGATTGGTTCACTCGCTCAGGAGGTTTCCTGGAAATCTATGAGTACATTTACAGCTGGTTTCTTTCTTCTTCTGCGTTACTATGACGATAGAGAGGATTACATCACTGACCTCCGCCCCTGTCTTCTCCAGGGCAGAGGTGTAACACAACCTGGGGGTGGAGGGTGGGGGTGGAGGGTGGGGGTGGAGGGTGGGGGTGACCTGTGCTGTTGAGGAATGTGTCTGATCCACTTTTACAGCACGATACAGACCCGGGAACAAAAGAAGTACAGTTACTTACACACACACACACACACACACACACACACACACACACACCCTGTGGAATAGATTAGATCTGACATCCCAGAATGCACTGCAACACAAGAGAGAGACAGAGCGCTTAGCTGGCAGCTGGCCAGGGCAAGATGATGGGATGGATCGCCATGACGACACAGCCGTCCCTCCAATCTTGTGTGTGTGTGTGTGTGTGTGTGTGTTATTTTTGGACTGAAGCTGCACGGAGATGCAGAACGGAGGCAGAATGCACCTGAACGCACCTCCCTGTAAGACCAGCACGCCCAGAATGCACCTGAACGCACCTCCCTGTAAGACCAGCACGCCCAGAATGCACCTGAACACACCTCCCTGTAAGACCAGCACGCCCAGAATGCACCTGAACACACCTCCCTGTAAGACCAGCACGCCCAGAATGCACCTGAACACACCTCCCTGTAAGACCAGCACGCCCAGAATGCACCTGAACACACCTCCCTGTAAGACCAGCACGCCCAGAATGCACCTGAACACACCTCCCTGTAAGACCAGCACGCCCAGAATGCACCTGAACACACCTCCCTGTAAGACCAGCACGCCCAGAATGCACCTGAACACACCTCCCTGTAAGACCAGCACGCCCAGAATGCACCTGAACACACCTCTAGTTTCTTGTATTTCTAGTTTCTTGGCGTGGGAGCGTCGGCGCCCACAGAAACCGGAAGTTACTCTGAATTTTGGGGCGTGTCTCTTCCTAATTTCCACAGATTTTGGGTGAACTCACGCCTGCATCGTGTTGTCATGGTTACGCCTTCACTCTAACGGCAACGCCCCAAATAAATCCCTCTAAAAACTTTTAATTAGATCATAAATAAACAGTAAAAAGTCTTTAAACTGTACAATGCGGTCAGTAGAGATGTGTGTGTCTGTGTGTGTGTCTGTGTGTCTGTGTGTGTGTGTGTGTGTGTGTGTGTGTGTGTGTGTGTGTGTGTGTGTTCTCTGAAGACTGCAGAGAACTGGTTGTTCCCAAACTCTGATAAAAGCAGGGCGGATCAGGGGGGGGGGGGTGAAGCAGCTGGGACACCGCCAAGGAGAGGGGGAGGAAGAAAAGAGGGGGAGTAGACTAGAGGGAGGAAAAGAAAAAGGGAGGTGTGGAGAGAAAATTATAAGAGTGGGGGGGGACTTCTTCCTTCAGTCCCTGGTCATCCTTTTATTTTTTTAACTTGATCCTCCCTCCTTTAATTTCCCCTTTTTGCCCCCCACCCTCTTTCTCTCCTCCACCCTCTCCACTCTTCCCCTCCCACTCCTCCTCTCTGCACTCCACCCGTCCTCCTCCATCTTCACAAACACGTCATCCTCTTCCTCTTCCAAATCACCCTTTTCATTCTTTGCTTTCCTCATCATTCCCTTTTACGTTTCCTCCTCTTACTGTCCTCTTTCCTCCTCTCCTCTTTCCTCCTCTCCTTTCCTCCTCCTCTTACTCTCCTCTTTCCTCGTCTCCTCTTTCCTCGTCTCCTCTTTCCTCCTCTCCTCTTTCCTCCTTTCCTCCTCGTCTTACTCTCCTCATTCCTCCTCTACTTTCCTCCTCTCCTCTTTCCTCCTCTTACTCTCCTCTTTCCTCCTCTTACTCTCGTCTTTCCTCCTCTCTTCTTACTCTCGCCTTTCCTCCTCTCCTCTTTCCTCCTCTTACTCTCCTCTTTCCTCCTCTCCTTACTCTCCTCTTTCCTCCTCTCCTTACTCTCCTCTCTCATATATTCCCCCTCTTCCTCCTTCTCCCTGCAGTATTTCGTCATCAATTGATGGCCTGATCTAATCACACACACACACACACACACACACACACACACACACACACACACACAGACACACACTCATAACACACCCTGCAAAACCATATGGCCCACAGACCAGATGTGTTTATATACACACACCCACACACACATACACACACACACACACACACACACACACACACACACACACACATACACACACACACACACACACACACACACACACACACACTCTCTCTCTCCCTGCAGATGTTAACTCTGTTCTGCAGCCTCGTCTCATCTCTTTTATCATCTAACCTCTCCCCTCCACCGCTGCCCCCATTTTTGTGCGTTTTCAGTTTCAACCTTAAACTGACATTGTCTCACGAAACCTTCAGTCTAATATTTATGTCTTCAAAAACTCCCACAATGCAACAGATAGTCGAAAAAAAGAAGCGATGATGGGGTCTAAAAACTAGATAAAAACACTAAATCTGAGGGAAAAGGTGCTCAGAACAGGTGAAATTATCTATCTATCACTTCTAAATCTAAGTGTTCTTTATCTTGCAGTGCGTGTTGTATTTAACTTCAGAGTCTGAAGTAGCCTCCGAGATGCTAACGAGAGACTTCTGTAGCGTCTGAAGTAGCCTCCGAGATGCTAACGAGAGACTTCTGTAGCGTCTGAAGTAGCCTCCGAGATGCTAACGAGAGACTTCTGTAACGTCCGAAGTAGCCTCCGAGATGCTAACGAGAGACTTCTGTAACGTCTGAAGTAGCCTCCGAGATGCTAACGAGAGACTTCTGTAACGTCTGAAGTAGCCTCCGAGATGCTAACGAGAGACTTCTGTAACGTCCGAAGTAGCCTCCGAGATGCTAACGAGAGACTTCTGTAACGTCTGAAGTAGCCTCCGAGATGCTAACGAGAGACTTCTGTAGCGTCTGAAGTAGCCTCCGAGATGCTAACGAGAGACTTCTGTAACGTCGAAGTAGCCTCCGAGATGCTAACGAGAGACTTCTGTAACGTCTGAAGTAGCCTCCGAGATGCTAACGAGAGACTTCTGTAACGTCTGAAGTAGCCTCCGAGATGCTAACGAGAGACTTCTGTAACGTCCGAAGTAGCCTCCGAGATGCTAACGAGAGACTTCTGTAACGTCTGAAGTAGCCTCCGAGATGCTAACGAGAGACTTCTGTAACGTCTGAAGTAGCCTCCGAGATGCTAACGAGAGACTTCTGTAACGTCCGAAGTAGCCTCCGAGATGCTAACGAGAGACTTCTGTAACGTCTGAAGTAGCCTCCGAGATGCTAACGAGAGACTTCTGTAGCGTCTGAAGTAGCCTCCGAGATGCTAACGAGAGACTTCTGTAACGTCTGAAGTAGCCTCCGAGATGCTAACGAGAGACTTCTGTAACGTCTGAAGTAGCCTCCGAGATGCTAACGAGAGACTTCTGTAACGTCTGAAGTAGCCTCCGAGATGCTAACGAGAGACTTCTGTAGCGTCTGAAGTAGCCTCCGAGATGCTAACGAGAGACTTCTGTAGCGTCTGAAGTAGCCTCCGAGATGCTAACGAGAGACTTCTGTAACGTCTGAAGTAGCCTCCGAGAGGCGGTGTGAGGGCGGCGTGTAGGCGCGTGTGTGCGGCGTGTAGGCGGCGTGTAGGTGGCGTGCGTGCGGCGTGTAGGCGGTGTGAGGGCGGCGTGTAGGCGCGTGCGTGCGGCGTGTAGGTGGCGTGCGTGCGGCGTGTAGGCGGTGTGCGTGCGGCGTGTAGGCGGTGTGAGGGCGGCGTGTAGGCGCGTGTGTGCGGCGTGTAGGCGGCGTGTAGGTGGCGTGCGTGCGGCGTGTAGGTGGCGTGCGTGCGGCGTGTAGGCGGTGTGAGGGCGGCGTGTAGGCGGCGTGCGGGCGGTGTAACTGTTCTGTTGGTCTTGACGCTCCCTGGTCAATAACTGAAACGTGCTCACAGAGCTTTAGTTAATCAGAAATATCAATACGTACCCCCCCTCTTTTATTATGGGTTCTCTCTAATGTAAAACCAGCAGAATATAAATAGATTATTAATCATTTAAGGAGCAGATCGGCTTCTGTTTGACATGATGTGTCTTTAAATTATTTACAGAGGAACTGCAGCTGTTACATTATTCGCTCTCGGGGACGGTAAATATTAAAAATCTTTGATGTTTCTGAGAAGGAAACAGCAGACGACATGAGACTGGATCAGCCTCGCAGGACCCGGGACCGCACAGGAGGTCTCTCGGAGGCTCGTCTTTCAAAAGTAGTAGTAGTAGTAGTAGTAATGGTGGTAGTAGTAATGGTAGTAGTAGCAGTAGTAGTAGTAATGATGGTGGTGGTGGTGGTGGTGGTGGTGGTGGTAGTAGTAGTAGTAATGATGGTGGTGGTGGTGGTGGTGGTAGTAGTAGTTGTAGTAGCAGTAGTTGTGGTAGCAGCAGTAGTAGTAATGGTAGTAGCAGTAGTAGTAGTAATGGTGGTAGTAGTAGTAGTAATGGTGGTGGTAGTAGTAGCAGTTGTAGTAGTAGCAGTAGTTGTGGTAGTAGTAGTAGTAATGGTGGTAGTAGTAGTGGTAGTAGTAGTAGTAATGGTAGTAGTAGTAGTAGTAGTAGTAGTAGTAGTAGTAATAGTAGTAATGGTGGTAGTAGTAGTAGTTGTGGTAGTAGTAGTAGTAGTAATAGTAGTAATGGTGGTAGTAGTAGTAGTTGTGGTAGTAGTAGTAGTAGTAATAGTAGTAATGGTGGTAGTAGTAGTAGTTGTGGTAGTAGTAGTAGTAATGGTAGTAGTAGTAGTAGTAGTAGTAGTAGTAGTAGTAGTAGTAATAGTAGTAATGGTGGTTGTAGTAGTAGTAGTAGTAATGGTAGTAGCAGTAGTAGTAGTAATGGTGGTGGTGGTAGTAGTAGTTGTAGTAGCAGCAGTAGTAGCAGTAGTTGTGGTAGTAGTAGTAATGGTGGTAGTAGTAGTGGTAGTAGTAGCAGTAGTAGTAATGGTAGTAGTAGTAATAGTAGTAATGGTGGTGGTAGTAGTAGTAATAGTAGTAGTAGTAATGGTAGTTGTAGATTTCTTTCGGAGGCTCTTATGAACTTGTTTTCTTTCAAAACTAGTAGTAGTAGTTTATTTGAAGATGTAAAACATTAAAATAAAAAAATATACTGTATACATACAGTACAATAAGTGTGTGTGTGTGTGTGTGTGTGTGTGTGTGTGTGTGTACATCTGTACAAGTGTACAAGTTTTTGGAGACTCCTGTAGTTTTCGAGGCATTTTATTTAAAGAAAAAGTATGAAAAACTTTAAAAAATAACCTCCAAAGGCAACCAGACGTTTTTCTAACTTTTGTTGACGTTTTCTCAACATTTTTTCTGTCACTTTGCAACGTTTTATCTGCAATATCTGTATGAAAAACATTACTTTAGGAGAGAAAACATTGAAAAAGGCGACAAAACCTCGAATAAAAACTCAGAAAAAAGACTTTTTTCAACGTTTTATCTGCAGTATCCGGATGAAAAACAGTCACTCGGATGACGCCAGCTTGTTAAATGTGAATATTTTCTAGTTTCTCGTCTGACAGAATATCTTTGAGGTCATTTTGGGAAACACTGATCCACATTTTCTGACATTTTCCACCATTTTTCCACAATTGTCTGACATTTTCCACCATTTTTCCACAATTTTTTTCCACCATTTTCCCACCATTTTCCCACCATTTTCAGATAATTCCACCATTTTTCCACCATTTTCTGACATTTTCCACCATTTTTCCACAATTTTTTGATATTTTCCACCATTTTCTGACATTTCCACAATTTTTCCACAATTTTTCCACAATTTTCTGATATTTTCCACCATTTTTCCACAATTTTCTGATATTTTCCACCATTTTTCCACCATTTTCTGACATTTTTCCACAATTTTCTGATATTTTCCACCATTTTTCCAAACAATTTTGATTTCTTCCACCATTTGCTGACTTCCACCATTTTTCCACCATTTTTCCACAATTTTCTGATATTTTCCACCATTTTTCCACAATTTTCTGACATTTTCCACCATTTTTCCACAATTTTCTGACATTTTCCACCATTTTTCCACAATTTTTTTCCACAATTTTCCCACCATTTTTCCACCATTTTCAGATAATTCCACCATTTTTCCACCATTTTCTGACATTTTCCACCATTTTTCCACAATTTTTTGATATTTTCCACCATTTTCTGACATTTCCACAATTTTTCCACAATTTTCTGATATTTTCCACCATTTTTCCACAATTTTCTGATATTTTCCACCATTTCTCCACCATTTTCTGACATTTTCCACCATTTTTCCACCATTTTTCCACCATTTTCTGACATTTTTCCACAATTTTCTGATATTTTCCACCATTTTTCCAAAAAATTTTGATTTTCTTCCACCATTTGCTGACTTCCACCATTTTTCCACCATTTTTCCACAATTTTCTGATATTTTCCACCATTTTTCCACCATTTTCTGACATTTTCCACCATTTTTCCACAATTTTCTGATTTTCTTCCACCATTTTCTGACTTCCACCATTTTTCCACAATTTTCTGATATTTTCCACCATTTTTCCACCATTTTCTGACTTCCACCATTTTTCCACAATTTTCTGATATTTTCCACCATTTTTCCACCATTTTCTGACTTCCACCATTTTTCCACAATTTTTCCACAATTTTTCCACAATTTTCTGATATTTTCCACCATTTTTCCACAATTTTCTGATATTTTCCACCATTTTTCCACCATTTTCTGACATTTTTCCACAATTTTCTGATATTTTCCACCATTTTTCCAAACAATTTTGATTTCTTCCACCATTTGCTGACTTCCACCATTTTTCCACCATTTTTCCACAATTTTCTGATATTTTCCACCATTTTTCCACAATTTTCTGACATTTTCCACCATTTTTCCACAATTTTCTGACATTTTCCACGACATTTCCACAATTTTTCCACAATTTTCTGATATTTTCCACCATTTTTCCACAATTTTCTGATATTTTCCACCATTTCTCCACCATTTTCTGACATTTTCCACCATTTTTCCACCATTTTTCCACCATTTTCTGACATTTTTCCACAATTTTCTGATATTTTCCACCATTTTTCCAAAAAATTTTGATTTTCTTCCACCATTTGCTGACTTCCACCATTTTTCCACCATTTTTCCACAATTTTCTGATATTTTCCACCATTTTTCCACCATTTTCTGACATTTTCCACCATTTTTCCACAATTTTCTGATTTTCTTCCACCATTTTCTGACTTCCACCATTTTTCCACCATTTTTCCACAATTTTCTGATATTTTCCACCATTTTTCCACCATTTTCTGACTTCCACCATTTTTCCACAATTTTCTGATATTTTCCACCATTTTTCCACCATTTTCTGACTTCCACCATTTTTCCACAATTTTCTGACATTTTCCACCATTTTCTGCCATTTTAGAGGCCAGTGTTGTCTCAGAATGAACAGAGAGACTTATACACCAAACAACTTATCCATTCATCCAGAAAGCCCACACATTAATATGAGAGAGAGAGAGAGAGAGAGAGAGAGAGAGAGAGAGAGAGAGAGAGAGAGAGAGAGAGAGAGAGAGAGAGAGAGACTTCTCTTGACCTCGGCGGTTTATCTCGAGTGCTTCGTTCCCTCCTCTTCCTCCTTTCCCTCCTCTTCCTCCTCACATTCCTTCACTCAATCTTTCCTCTTGCATTCCCTCACTGAAGTCTTTCATCCCTTCTCTTTCTCTCTTTAAGCTCTTCATCTTCCTCTGGCGTCCATCTCTTCCTCCTTTCCCTCTTCTCTGGTCTCATCCCTTTCTCAACGTCTATCTTTGAACTCAGTTTACTGGTGGGAGTGCTTGTGGAGAGGGGTACTCTGGGTAATACTTGTAGTGCTTGTGGAGAGGGGTATTCTGGGTAATGCTTGTAGTGCTTGTGGAGAGGGGTACTCTGGGTCTTGTAGTGCTTGTGGAGAGGGGTACTCTGGGTCTTGTAGTGCTTGTGGAGAGGGGTACTCTGGGTCTTGTAGTGCTTGTGGAGAGGGGTACTCTGGGTCTTGTAGTGCTTGTGGAGAGGGGTACTCTGGGTCTTGTAGTGCTTGTGGAGAGGGGTACTCTGGGTCTTGTAGTGCTTGTGGAGAGGGGTACTCTGGGTCTTGTAGTGCTTGTGGAGAGGGGTACTCTGGGTCTTGTAGTGCTTGTGGAGAGGGGTACTCTGGGGCTTGTGGAGAGGGGTACTCTGGGGCTTGTAGTGCTTGTGGAGAGGGGTACTCTGGGGCTTGTAGTGCTTGTGGAGAGGGGTACTCTGGGGCTTGTGGAGAGGGGTATTCTGGGGCTTGTAGTGCTTGTGGAGAGGGGTATTCTGGGTAATGCATGCACTGTTGGATAGTAAAGAAGAAGCTGTTCTTAATGACTTGCTGTCAAGAAATGAAGGTGGGCAGAAAAACACAAAAGACAGGACGTCACACAAATGGGCCGGTTAAATGACAGTGTGTGTGTGTGTGTGCGCGTGCATGCGTGTGTGTGTGTGTGTGTGCGTGTGCGTGCGTGCGTGCGTGTTGACACTGAGATAAGCCGAGTAGAAAGCAGGTTATCTGCTCCCAGTGGACGGCCATTAAACCCACTCCCCTCTGTGTGTGTGTGTGTGTGTGTGTGTGTGTGTGTGTGTGTGTGTGTGTGTGTGTGTGTGTGTGTGTGTGTGTGTGTGTGTGTGTGTGTGTGTGTGTGTGTGTGTGTGTGTGTGTGTGTGATGGATATCTGGGATGCACTGATCTGAGGTCTTTATAGACAGAAAAAACACTTCCTGGTAGACAGGCAGACGATTTGAACTGCGGAGATGTGTGGAAATATTGGGGGAGTCACCAGACTTCTCTCTTTCTTTCTCTCTTTCTCTCTTTCTTTCTCTCTTTCTGTCTTTCTTTCTTTCTTTCTTTCAGCTTTTCCCGTTAATGTGGTCTGTCTGAAGGTCACACATCCACTCTGCATCACAGACATCAATGAGAACACAGAAAAGGCTTCTTTCTTTCTTTCTTTCTTTCTTTCTTTCTTTCTTTCTTTCTTTCTTTCTTTCTTTCTTTCTTCAGACAGTAACTTTAGCCTGGGGGTCCCGGACCGGTCCGGTTTATGGAAAGTTCATCTTTTCCCGTTAATGTGTTCCCTTCTGTCTGAAGGTCACACATCCACTCTGCATCACAGACAGCAGTGAGCAGAGAAAGGCTTCTTTCTTTCTTTCTTTCTTTCTTTCTTTCTTTCTTTCTTTCTTTCTTTCTTTCTTTCTTTCTTTCTTTCCTCTCCTCCATCCATCTCCTTCTCTCTGCCGGGCAAATTAGAGCTTAACTTGATTAAGATGCCTCCGTCTGCTTGCATGAGAGTGCAGCGTGTTGTGGTCCCGGACCCGGCCACCCACGGATGTGATATTTGAGCTTTTTATGTGACGATATCACATTTATCCCGGAGCCGTTTGGCTGCTGCGTTGGGCTCGAGAGTCGGCCTCGAGAGTCGGCCTCGAGAGTCGGCCTCGTTCTGCTCTCTACGGCTCCCTTTCTGTGCTTTGATGCTGTCTCCTGTAGAGCTGGTCCCCTAACTCTGCTTTAGGTACCGACCGAGTTACGGTGGCCTGCTAGAGCCGGGCCGGTGCATCGCATTCAGCATCAGCATTTCCAAAACTATCGGTTTAAATGAATATACTGTATACATACTGTATGTATGTATGTATGTAACCCCAACCGGTCGTCAGACACCGCCTACCAAGAGCCTGGGTCTGGGTCTGGGTCTGGGTCTGGGTCTGTCCCAGGTTTCTGCCTAAAAGGAAGTTTTTCCTCGCCACTGTCACACTGTTGCTTGCTCTGGAGGGAACTACTAGAACTGTTGGGTCCTTGTAAATTATGGAGTGTGGTCTAGACCTACTCTATCTGGTCTAGACCTGCTCTATCTGGTCTAGACCTGCTCTATCTGGTCTAGACCTGCTCTATCTGGTCTAGACCTGCTCTATCTGTAAAGTGTCTCCAGATAACTCTTGTTATGAATTGATACTATAAATAAAATTGAATTGAATCTATCTTTTTCTTTTTTATCGGCCATTATAAATGCCAATACCGATAAATTGGGGAAATGGCCGATATCGGCCGATAACAGAGGCCGATAACAGAGGCCGAGATGCTGCTACAGGTTCAATTCCGACATATGGCCCGTTGCTGCCTGTCTTTCCCCTCCCCTCTCTCGTCTTTCATGTCTAGGCTGTCGTATCAAAAGAAGGCCTGAAATGCCCCCGACTGCTGAGGGGTGAAAGCAACTGGAGATTTAATGGAGGACGGCGCTTCTCGTCTGTAGACACGGAGAATCAAACCGTTACGCAACATTTGCTGCTTCCTCTCGTCCTCTGATCCTCTTTTCATTTCTATCCTCAATCCCTCCTCTGTGTGTGTGTGTGTGTGTGTGTGTGTGTGTGTGTGTGTGTGTGTGTGTGTGTGATCAGATTTGAAGCTGATGTAACTACTACATTTCCATTTCCTGGTCGAACAAAGGATGACATGTGTCCTCAACTGTTACTGATGGACAGACACACACACACACACACACACACACACACACAGCACTTAGGACCCTCATTGATAATTTATAGACTGTGTGTGTGTGTGTGTGTGTGTGTGTGTGTGTGTGTGTGTGTGTGTGTGTGTGTTATGGCACACTGAATGAACACGCAGATATGATTAATTCATGGTGAAGGTATCAAATATAGATCCGCAAAAACACTCCACACACACACACGGCTTCAACACACACACACACACACACACACACACACACACAGCTGGCGCCTAATCACAGCGTTAACATCATTCTTTCTTCTTCTCTGGCGCCGTGGTATGACGCTTGCCGTCTCCGTTGGTAATTTCTATGACATCATCTCCGCACAAGCATCGCTCCAAAGGAGTATATAAAATATATAAAAAGTAGTAGCCTAATCATGGTAAGTGTGTGTGTGTGTGTGTGTGTGTGTGTGTGTGTGTGTGTGTGTGTGTGTGTGTGTGTGTGTGTGTGTGTGTGTGTGTGTGTGTGTGTGTGTGTGTGTGTGGGGGATTGAGAGCCCCACTGTTGAGCAGAATTGAAATTTTGAGCATTTAACACTAGATCCCGACCGATATATCGGCCGATATTAGGCATTACCTGATCTATCGGTGTTTATAATAACGATTTAATATTCATTCATCAGAATCATTAATTATGTCAAATGGCGTTGCAGAGTCTGTCCACCAGAGGACGCTCTACAACGTCCCTGTTAGTGATGGCGTTGCATAGTCTGTCCACCAGAGGACGCTCTACAACGTCCCTGTTAGTGATGGCGTTGCATAGTCTGTCCACCAGAGGACGCTCTACAACGTCCCTGTTAGTGATGGCGTTGCATAGTCTGTCCACCAGAGGACGCTCTACAACGTCCCTGTTAGTGATGGCGTTGCAGAGTCTGTCCACCAGAGGACGCTCTACAACGTCCCTGTTAGTGATGGCGTTGCATAGTCTGTCCACCAGAGGACGCTCTACAACGTCCCTGTTAGTGATGGCGTTGCATAGTCTGTCCACCAGAGGACGCTCTACAACGTCCCTGTTAGTGATGGTGTTGCATAGTCTGTCCACCAGAGGACGCTCTACAACGTCCCTGTTAGTGATGGCGTTGCATAGTCTGTCCACCAGAGGACGCTCTACAACGTCCCTGTTAGTGATGGTGTTGCATAGTCTGTCCACCAGAGGACGCTCTACAACGTCCCTGTTAGTGATGGTGTTGCATAGTCTGTCCACCAGAGGACGCTCTACAACGTCCCTGTTAGTGATGGCGTTGCATAGTCTGTCCACCAGAGGACGCTCTACAACGTCCCTGTTAGTGATGGCGTTACATAGTCTGTCCACCAGAGGACGCTCTACAACGTCCCTGTTAGTGATGGCGTTGCATAGTCTGTCCACCAGAGGACGCTCTACAACGTCCCTGTTAGTGATGGCGTTGCATAGTCTGTCCACCAGAGGACGCTCTACAACGTCCCTGTTAGTGATGGTGTTGCATAGTCTGTCCACCAGAGGACGCTCTACAGCGTCCCTGTTAGTGATGGTGTTGCATAGTCTGTCCACCAGAGGACGCTCTACAGCGTTGGTGATACAACAAGATGAGATACTCCACAGTGGGGAACTTGAGGGAAACCTGGATAATTTGGCTCATTCTGCAGCTCTGTTGTGTTTGTAGCATGCCGCCTTCTTCTCGCAGCTCCAAACCGGTCTGAACCCAAACCAGACCGGTCCAAACCAGATCAGGTGGTCTCTAACGGGGGCTGCAGCTAGCCCCGCCCCCCTTGCTGCAGAGCGGCGCGCCATCAATAACTCATGATGGTCCCATTTGCTCACTCGGGCGACTTTGTTTTCTTCAGATTCAGCTGAGACAAAGAAATCTGACTGAGAGCAGGAATACTCTTTAGTATAATAATAATAATAATAATAATAATAATAATAATAATAATAATAATAATAATAATAATAATAATAATAATAATAATAATAATTAATAATTATTATATATAATATACTCAAAGTCAACATTTAACCCACTGTCAAACTACATGTTGCCCTCATGTTGTCTTCATGTTCAATTCAATATTAGTATCAATTCATAACAAGGGTTATCTGGAGACCCTTTACAGATAGAGCAGGTCTAGACCAGATAGAGCAGGTCTAGACCAGATAGAGCAGGTCTAGACCACACTCCATAATTTACAAGGACCCAACAGTTCTAGTAGTTTCCTCCAGAGCAAGCAACAGTGGGACAGTGGAGAGGAAAAACTTCCTTTGAGGCAGAAACCTGAGACAGACCCAGACCCAGACCCAGACCCAGGCTCTTGGTAGGCGGTGTCTGACGACCGGTTGGGGTTAGAATGAAGAGTGGCAATAACAGTCACAAAAAATAGTAGTTTGTAGTAGTTCTTTGTAGTAGTTCATGGTATAGCAGGACACTGTGCAGCATTACAAGGACGTAGCAGGATGTAGCGGGACCATGGCAACAGCTGCTACCCTGATTTTGGAGCCTCCCTGATCCGAGGAAACATGCTGCCCTCATGTTGTCCTCATGTTGTCCTCGTGTTGCCCTCATGTTGCCCTCATGTCGCCCTCATGTCGCCCTCATGTCGTCCTCATGTTGTCCTCATGTTGTCCTCATGTTGCCCTCATGTTGCCCTCATGTTGTCCCCATGTTGCCCTCATGTTGTCCCCATGTTGTCCCCGTGTTGTCCTCGTGTTGTCCTCATGTTGTCCTCATGTTGCCCTCATGTCGCCCTCATGTCGCCCTCATGTTGTCCCCGTGTTGTCCCCGTGTTGTCCTCGTGTTGTCCTCGTGTTGTCCTCATGTCGCCCTCATGTCGCCCTCATGTTGTCCTCGTGTTGTCCTCGTGTTGTCCTCGTGTTGTCCTCATGTTGTCCCCATGTTGTCCTCATGTTGTCCTCATGTTGTCTTCATGTTGTCCTCATGTTGTCCTATATCAATGTTCTTTTTAATTCCCCAAAATAACATGATTGATTCCACCCAACGCTCTTTGCCAAGTACAAATCTCTACTTTCATTAATTTTGGGGCGTCTTATTCAATTTTATAGCATTTGAAACCAAATTGAAGTGTTTTTGAAATAGTATTGAGAGTAAAAGTTGACATATTCCAGTCTGTGATTATCATCAACATCCATTCCTTTAATTTTCCCGATACCAAGATGATGATGATGATGATGATGATGATGATGATGATGATGATGATGATGAGGAGGAGAAAACTATATATTGTGCAGCCCTAACTCTGAGTTCTGCGTCTTGATTGGATCTCAGATGCAAATGTATTTCTCCGATAGTTTAGATGTGACCGACGGCTGCAGAAGATATCCAGTTACACATCATATATAATACCATATGGAGGTTAGGCTCCATGCTCTCTCTCTCTCTCTCTCTCTCTCTCTCTCTCTCTCTCTCTCTCTCCCTCTCTCCATTATTCCATTCACATATGTGCTCTCTCTTTAAGTGTGATCTCATCCCTCCGACTGCTGACACATTCCTCTGCTTTCAACCCTCATTCCCTCGCCCTTTGTGTGTGTGTGTGTGTGTGTGTGTGTGTGTGTGTGTGTGTGTGTGTGTGATTCTCTCTCACATGACGGAGCAGAGAGGCCTCCGGAAATTGACTGAATGGTTTTAGCTCATCCGGCTTCAAGACCCGGATAAACTGTGTGTGTGTGTGTGTGTGTGTGTGTGTGTGTGTGTTTCCGAGGCGTTCCTACCGTTTCCTGATCACATAGCAGCTGTATTTCTGCAGCATATTTCAGCATCAAGCCTATTCAAAGTGTTTTCCCAGCATGTGGCTGGTGGGAGGGGCTAACTGACCCCTGCTTTCACAACTTTATTGGAACTTAAAGTCCTGAACAACAGCACAGCATAGACTCTGGGGGGGGGGGCATTCAGAAAGTCATGATTCGATTTAATATTGATTGACAGTATATAAATGTAGTTACTTTTCCCGTGTGTGTGTGTGTGTGTGTGTGTGTGTGTGTGTGTATGCGTGTGTGTGTGCGTGTGTGTGTGTGTGTGTGTGCGTGTGTGTGTGTGCGTGTGTGTGTGTCTAATAGATTCAGCTGTAAAACTGCGTTGTCACCCTCTGAGCTAAGGCTTTTATTTTGTAGCTGAGTGTCTGCAACCCAGACCTTTACTGTGACATTCATCGACTCCCCTGATTGATTGTGTGTGTGTGTGTGTGTGTGTGTGTGTGTGTGTGTGTGTGTGTGTGTGTGTGTGTGTGTGTGTGTGTGATGAGGCAGCTGTGGATCGGGTGTCCAGACTCTGCGCCGCTGTCTGTCCTCCGATGGACGGACACGCTGAGTCAGCGCGGCTGCTGAGGCTGCACGTTGGCCTCCAGCACGCTGTCTCTGAGAGAGAAGACGCCTCGTACCCCCCAACACGGAGACGCGTGTCTGTGGGGGGCGTCCAGGGGCTATAGGCTCAAATCAAGGGCAACTGGAGGAGTTCAGTTAGTTTTTAGAAATGTCCGTGATAGATTGTCTCTAGAAGTCTAATATTCAACTTTTGTTTTGTTACTCTTCATGTTGTCTTCATGTTGCCCTCATGTTGTCTTCATGTTGCCCTCATGTTGCCCTCATGTTGCCCTCATGTTGCCCTCATGTTGTCTTCATGTTGCCCTCATGTTGCCCTCATGTTGTCTTCATGTTGCCCTCATGTTGCCCTCATGTTGCCCTCATGTTGCCCTCATGTTGCCCTCATGTTGTCTTCATGTTGTCCCCATGTTGCCCTCATGTTGCCCTCATGTTGCCCTCATGTTGCCCTCATGTTGCCCTCATGTTGCCCTCATGTTGTCCCCATGTTGCCCTCATGTTGTCTTCATGTTGCCTTCATGTTGCCCTCATGTTGTCCTCATGTTGTCCTCATGTCTCCCTCATGTTGTCCTCATGTCTCCCTCATGTCTCCCTCATGTTGTCCTCATGTCGCCCTCAGGTTGTCTTCATGTCGCCCTCAGGTTGTCTGCATGTCTCCCTCATGTTGTCCTCGTGTTGTCTTCAT
>JABXJD010000469.1:292500-300000 GCA_013375575.1 Percina caprodes | reverse complement strand
GCCGCCCTAGTTGCTGGGCTGTGACTCCTCATCACAGACGACAGGAGGTGGAGATGCAGCAGGAAGTGGGTCAGCGGCCTGGGACAGCTGTTTGAAACGGACATTTTGGCTCATAATCTGGCTTCAGTTGGTTGTCTCGATCCCCAACGGCCCCCACCCATCGTCTCGATCCCCAACGGCCCCACCCATCGTCTCGATCCCCAACGGCCCCCACCCATCGTCTCGATCCCCAACGGCCCCCACCCATCGTCTCGATCCCCAACGGCCCCCACCCATCGTCTCAATCCCCAACGGCCCCCACCCATCGTCTCAATCACCAACGGCCCCCACCCATCGTCTCGATCCCCAACGGCCCCCACCCATCGTCTCGATCCCCAACGGCCCCCACCTGTCTCGATCCCCAACGGCCCCCACCCGTCTCGATCCCCAACGGCCCCCACCCATCGTCTCGATCCCCAACGGCCCCCACCCATCGTCTCGATCCCCAACGGCCCCCACCCGTCTCGATCCCCAACGGCCCCCACCCGTTGTCTCCTCTTTCTAACACTTCATATTCAAGGTGACCCACGTTGCTCCCCTGAAGGGACCATGTGGGCCAGTAGAGTCTATTCAGACCAGATATTCAACTGGGGGGTCCTCAGAGTCAATGCAGGGGGGCTGCTTTTATAGAATATTACTATATTAATATATATAACAGCTTCGTATTCAATGCAAAAAAGGTAAATAACAATAAGGCTGTCCTCCACTAAAGAAAGTCTCCCGTTGTGTCTTCTTCATGGTTAACAATGCTGATGTTGATGCTAACATCGTAGCTAGCTAGCTAGCTCTCCATCCTAAAGGCCATTTGACCAGAAAAGGAGAACACGGTGAATCTTTAAAGTGGCGTTTCTGTCCTAATTCTGCTTTTAAATGGAAGTCTGACTCGGGTGCATTCACACAAACACCCTAGGGTGCATTTTGGGGCGAGAGTTACGCTTTAGAGTGAGTTTAAAGTCAAAATTTAGACTTTATTTCAGATTTTAGGCATTAAGACTCGGACTGTCCTCCTTCGTTGACTAACACTATTTATCGACAGAGCTGTGGCTTTGAGACTAGACAAGCTCAATATTAATATAGTTAATTAACATCTGGAAAACGGAGTTTCTACACTATGAATCCTGCAAAAGCACCAGAAATGTGCTCATGAGTATCTTGAAAATGAGTAATTAAGCATGAATAAGCATAAAAAATGACTTAACTATAGAAATCCTAGTCGACTAATACGAAAACCACACATTAGTCGACTAATCGGCTAACAGGGGACGGCCCTAATTAAGACGTTTTTCCCTTTTTGGCCCTAATCGCCTTCCGTATTTTCCACATTTTCAGTGCTCATATCGGAGCTTTCTGCCGGTGGAAACTGTCTCTTTAACTCGGTGTCGGGGAAGTTTTTCTTTTCTTTTGTGCCGCTGTCGACAGCTCGGCGAGTGGGCTCCTGACACAATGCACGCCGGAGACAGCCGTAACCATGGAGACGTGTGGTTAGGACTTGATAATGTATGTCTTTTCATAGTGGAGTCAAAGGGGAGAGAGAGAGAAAGAGATGCAGCATGAATCACCGCATGTAATAACCCCGTAATGTCTATTCAGTTGTTGAAATAGTTGCAGATAGAGCTGCAGAGATTAGATTATTTAACTATTAAATTAATACTTATTACTTATTAATACTATATTAATCAGTTTAAGTCATTTTTAGGAAATCAGTCAAACTTCTGTGATGTTAAATGTGAATATTTTCTACTTTATTCTCTCGTCTGTGGCAACAAACTGAATATTTTGGACGTTTTTCTGTATTTTTGTTACTTCTTTCAGCGTTTTATCTGCAGTGTTTGTGATATCTGCATGAAACATGGTTCTTGTGTCTGTGTGTGTCTGTCTGTGTCTGTGTGTGTGTGTGTGTGTGTGTGTGTGTGTGTGTGTGTGTGTGTGTGTGTGTGTGTGTGTGTGTGTGTGTGTGTGTGTGTGTGTGTGTGTGTGTGTGTGTGTGTCTGTCTCTTTCTCTGTATCACAGTTCTTCTGGTTTCACCACACAGACACACTAACCAGTCATTTCCCTCTCATCCTGTCCTGTTTATCTCTCTCTCTGTGTGTGTGTGTGTGTGTGTGTGTGTGTGTGTGTGTGTGTGTGTGTGTGTGTGTGTGTTGTCATGACTCCATGTCTGGTGTGTCTGTGTGCTTTATTGCTTCTGAATGAGTGCACATTGTGTTAGCTTCACTCTGGCAACACACACACACACACACACACACACACACACACACACTGGCAGGGTCCCAGTGGTGGCGTATTTTTAGCGTAGCAACATAAGCACCTCCAGCCTGACTGGTCGTTGAGCTGCAAGTGGGTGGCAACACACACACACACACACACACACACACACACACACACACACACTCACACACTCTGCAGACTCAGATCCAGAATTACTTCTCTGTTGTTTGAGAAAACTTTAATACATCCAGGCTCTCTGTGCCGACTGGGTTCAACATTGGGTGGGGGGGGGTCTCAAGTTTTGGGCAAAATTGGTCAGTTTTGAGCTTCATTATGTACTCTTAACTAATAATTTATGGAAAATGTAATTTTTATAGCCAAAGGTTTTATTGTTGTTATTATTGTTATTTTTATCTTTATACGGTCTTCTTTCTCTCTATTCTGTATTTTGCTGAATACTTGCGGGAGTCATCCCAAAAGGATTAATAAAGAGTCATTTCCTACATTTTTGGGGATTTTTCTGCAACAATTAGTGCAAATTTCTTCATTTATGCCGAGGAAATTATTAGTTTTTTTTTGGGTGGGGGGGGGAGCGGGGTAAGGGGGGTTACACTGGCCAGTTGTGACCCCCATCCCCTCCTGTATATTACAGCTGTGAAGAGATGAGGTTTCTCGGATGTTGCAGTAACGCGTTGTGACCAGATGGAGGCGCCGTTCTCTCATGTTACACAGAAACTCTGCTGGAACACGCTGCAGCCAATCACAGAGCAGACTGCTGCTGCTCTGTGATTGGCTCCTCCGTTTCCCTCCAGTTTGACTGACTGGGAATCAGTTTTAGAGATTTTAGACAACTGTGTGTTGCATTAACACGTCTGCTGCAGATATTTTAAGATGTTTCACACTAAAAAACATTCAAAATAATATCTGTAAGCAGAAACATCAGAATCAAAACATTATTATTACCAGTAACTCACACTTACACTCCGTGATACACACAACATATGAACCATTAATATGAGGGACATCGGTAGAGGGACATCAGTAGAGGGACAACAGTAGAGGGACATCAGTAGAGAGTAGTATGTAGAGAGACATCAGTAGAGGGACATCGGTAGAGGGACAACAGTAGAGGGACAACAGTAGAGGGACAACAGTACAGAGTAGTATGTAGAGGGACATCAGTAGAGGGACATCAGTAGAGGGACAACAGTAGAGGGACAACAGTAGAGGGACAACAGTACAGAGTAGTATGTAGAGAGACATCAGTAGAGAGACATCAGTAGAGGGACATCAGTAGAGGGACAACAGTAGAGGGACATCAGTTAAGAGACAATGGTAGAGGGACAACGGTAGAGGGACATCAGTTAAGAGACATCGGTAGAGGGACATCGGTAGAGGGACATCAGTAGAGGGACATCAGTTAAGAGACATCGGTAGAGGGACATCGGTAGAGGGACATCAGTAGAGGGACATCAGTTAAGAGACATCGGTAGAGGGACATCGGTAGAGGGACATCGGTAGAGGGACATCAGTAGAGGGACATCAGTTAAGAGACATCGGTAGAGGGACATCGGTAGAGGGACATCAGTAGAGGGACATCAGTTAAGAGACATCGGTAGAGGGACATCAGTAGAGGGACATCAGTAGAGGGACATCGGTAGAGGGACATCGGTAGAGGGACATCGGTAGAGGGACATCAGTAGAGGGACATCAGTTAAGAGACATCGGTAGAGGGACATCGGTAGAGGGACATCAGTAGAGGGACATCAGTTAAGAGACATCGGTAGAGGGACATCGGTAGAGGGACATCAGTTAAGAGACATCGGTAGAGGGACATCGGTAGAGGGACATCAGTAGAGGGACATCAGTTAAGAGACATCGGTAGAGGGACATCGGTAGAGGGACATCGGTAGAGGGACATCAGTTAAGAGACATCAGTAGAGGGACATCGCTAGAGGGACATCAGTTAAGAGACATCAGTAGAGGGACATCGGTAGAGGGACATCGGTAGAGGGACATCGGTAGAGGGACATCAGTAGAGGGACATCAGTTAAGAGACAATGGTAGAGGGACATCGGTAGAGGGACATCAGTAGAGGGACATCAGTTAAGAGACATCGGTAGAGGGACATCGGTAGAGGGACATCAGTAGAGGGACATCAGTAGAGGGACATCGGTAGAGGGACATCGGTAGAGGGACATCGGTAGAGGGACAACAGTACAGAGTAGTATGTAGAGGGACAACGGTAGAGGGACAACGGTAGAGGGACATCAGTTAAGAGACATCGGTAGAGGGACAACAGAGGGACACCGGTAGAGAGACACCGGTAGAGAGACATCAGTTAAGAGACATCGGTAGAGGGACAACGGTAGAGGGACAACGGTAGAGGGACATCAGTAGAGAGACATCAGTTAAGAGACATCGGTAGAGGGACATCGGTAGAGGGACATCAGTTAAGAGACATCGGTAGAGGGACATCGGTAGAGGGACATCGGTAGAGGGACATCAGTAGAGGGACATCAGTTAAGAGACATCGGTAGAGGGACATCGGTAGAGGGACATCAGTAGAGGGACATCAGTTAAGAGACATCGGTAGAGGGACATCGGTAGAGGGACATCAGTTAAGAGACATCGGTAGAGGGACATCGGTAGAGGGACATCGGTAGAGGGACATCAGTAGAGGGACATCAGTTAAGAGACATCGATAGAGGGACATCGGTAGAGGGACATCGGTAGAGGGACATCAGTTAAGAGACATCAGTAGAGGGACATCGGTAGAGGGACATCGGTAGAGAGACACCGGTAGAGAGATATCAGTTAAGAGACATCGGTAGAGGGACATCGGTAGAGAGACATCAGTAGAGGGACATCGGTAGAGAGACATCAGTAGAGGGACATCGGTAGAGGGACATCGGTAGAGGGACATCAGTTAAGAGACATCGGTAGAGGGACATCGGTAGAGGGACATCAGTTAAGAGACATCGGTAGAGGGACATCGGTAGAGGGACATCGGTAGAGGGACATCAGTAGAGGGACATCAGTTAAGAGACATCGATAGAGGGACATCGGTAGAGGGACATCGGTAGAGGGACATCAGTTAAGAGACATCAGTAGAGGGACATCGGTAGAGGGACATCGGTAGAGACACCGGTAGAGAGATATCAGTTAAGAGACATCGGTAGAGGGACATCGGTAGAGAGACATCAGTAGAGGGACATCGGTAGAGAGACATCAGTAGAGGGACATCGGTAGAGGGACATCGGTAGAGAGACATCAGTAGAGGGACATCGGTAGAGGGACATCGGTAGAGAGTAGTGTGTAGTTTGACAGAACTTTGAGAAAAGTTAGAAAACGTAAAAAATGACGACAAATGTCGGAGAAAGCTTCAAAACATCAACAAAAATGTCCCAAAAAAAAAAAAAAAAAAGACAGAACTTTGGGTGTCCCAGAAAAACGACATGTTGGTCGACGGGACGACGACACGAGGGTTAAAGTATGAAGGACGCACAGTGGTCACACGTCCTCTAACTCTGTCCGTCTTTCTGTCTCTGCAGGTTTTTGGACACTTGTCTCGGCCTGCCACTCCGAGCCGGTCTGAGAGAGAGAGAGAGTGTGTGTGTGTGTGTGTTTGAGGGTCCCGTCATCAACAGCAGCCGGCGGCAGGCGGGAGGACTTGGCGGCGGCGGCGGAGGCGCGGCGAGGTCACCATGACGACGGTAGCGGCGGAGTTGGAGCACATGGACATCCAGCAGCAGTACAGCAACGATGGCGTCAACAACCGCTGGGACGCCGACGACTGGGACAACGAGAACAGCTCGGCACGCCTCTTCGAGCGCTCGCGCATCAAAGCCCTCGCAGGTAGGGGGACGGGGGGGACGGGGGGGGGGACGGGGGACGGGGGACTGGGACGGGGACGGGGGTGTGTGTCCCCGCCCAATGGGAGGAGAGTGCAGATTTGAGTCGTGCATGCTCAGATGTTAAAGGATTACGACATAACGGTCATACTGAAATTAGTGAAATCCATGAAATAACGTTTTCCCGTTACAGAGAGAGAGAGAGAGACGTGGGGGGGGGGAGGAGACAGAGGGGAGAGTCAGAGAGAGAGGGGGGAGGAGTCAGAGAGACATAGGGGAGGAGGCAGAGAGAGGGGGTAGTTAGAGGGGGAGTCAGATAGAAAGGGGAGGATTCAGAGAGAGAGGGGGAGTCAGAGAGGGGGGATAGTCAGAGAGAGAGGGGGAGTCAGACAGAGGTGGGAGGAGTCAGATAGAAAGGGGAGGAGTCAGAGAGGGGGGATAGTCAGAGAGAGAGGGGGAGTCAGAGAGAGGAAAGGAGTGAGAGAGGAGGGGAGGACTCAGAGAGGGGAGGAGTTAGAGAGAGGGGAGGAGTTAAAGAAGAGGGAGGAGTCAGAGACAAAGGAGAGGAGTCCAAGAGGAGGGGAGGAGTTAGAGAGACAGAGGGGGAGTCAGAGAGAGGGGAGGAGTTAAAGAAGAGGGGGGAGTCAGAGAGAGAGGTTTGAAATCCAGAAGACACCCCGAAATAACACCCCATATCCCATAAAAAGTGATTTTTTTTTCTTCTTTTTTTTCATAATATGGGCCCTTTAAGAAAGTCGGCGTGTATGTTCATGATGTCATGATGTCATCATGATGTCATCATGGGGTTTTTAGCCAATGACAGTAAAGACCCTCATGTTTACACCTCATGTTGAACTTGTTCTGCCAGTTTCATTCATTCACATTGTTATGATTAGTGTTAGAATATGCACCCATTCATTCTCTAGATGCTTCCTCACATTATTTAGGCCGTGTACAGATATAGAACATCAGATATGTGTTATCTTGTGTGTGTGTGTGTGTGTGTGTGTGTGTGTGTGTGTGTGTGTGTGTGTGTGAGGCGCGAGGTCACTGAGTTTGTGTCAACACTGAGAACAATGAGCCGTCTCAGAGACTGAAACGTGGAGATCAGTGATGATGGAGAATGGAAACAGGCCGGGACGGTATGGAGTGGTTTCTACCGTCCCGTCCTTACCGTCCCGTCCGTATCGTCTCGTCCGTATCGTCCCGTCCATACGGACGGTACCGTCCCGTCCGTACCGTCCTCCTCTACAACGTCCCCGTTAGTGATGGCGTTGCATAGTCTGTCCACCAGAGGACGCTCTACAACGTCCCTGTTAGTGATGGCGTTGCATAGTCTGTCCACCAGAGGACGCTCTACAACGTCCCCGTTAGTGATGGCGTTGCATAGTCTGTCCA
>JABXJD010000469.1:287500-290000 GCA_013375575.1 Percina caprodes | reverse complement strand
GGTAGTAGAACATGTAAAGTTGTAGTTTTATGGGGAGTAGAACATGTAAAGTTGTAGTTTTATGGGTAGTAGAACATGTAAAGTTGTAGTTTTATGGGTAGTAGAACATGTAAAGTTGTAGTTTTATGGGTAGTAGAACATGTAAAGTTGTAGTTTTATGGGTAGTAGAATATGTAAAGTTGTAGTTTTATGGGGAGTAGAACATGTAAAGTTGTAGTTTTATGGGTAGTAGAACATGTAAAGTTGTAGTTTTATGGGGAGTAGAACATGTAAAGTTGTAGTTTTATGGGTAGTAGAACATGTAATGTTGTAGTTTTATGGTTAGTAGAACATGTAACTTTGTACTTTTATGGGTAGTAGAACATGTAATGTTGTAGTTTTATGGGTAGTAGAACATGTAAAGTTGTAGTTTTATGGGTAGTAGAACATGTAAAGTTGTAGTTTTATGGGGAGTAGAACATGTAAAGTTGTAGTTTTATGGGTAGTAGAACATGTAAAGTTGTAGTTTTATGGGGAGTAGAATATGTAAAGTTGTAGTTTTATGGGGAGTAGAATATGTAAAGTTGTAGTTTTATGGGGAGTAGAACATGTAAAGTTGTAGTTTTATGGGGAGTAGAACATGTAAAGTTGTAGTTTTATGGGTAGTAGAATATGTAACGTTGTGGTTTTATGGGTTGTAGAATATGTAACGTTGTAGTTTTATGGGTAGTAGAACATGTAAAGTTGTAGTTTTATGGGTAGTAGAACATGTAAAGTTGTAGTTTTATGGGTAGTAGAACATGTAAAGTTGTAGTTTTATGGGTAGTAGAACATGTAAAGTTGTAGTTTTATGGGTAGTAGAACATGTAAAGTTGTAGTTTTATGGGGAGTAGAATATGTAAAGTTGTAGTTTTATGGGGAGTAGAATATGTAAAGTTGTAGTTTTATGGGGAGTAGAACATGTAAAGTTGTAGTTTTATGGGGAGTAGAACATGTAAAGTTGTAGTTTTATGGGTAGTAGAATATGTAACGTTGTGGTTTTATGGGTTGTAGAATATGTAACGTTGTAGTTTTATGGGTAGTAGAACATGTAAAGTTGTAGTTTTATGGGTAGTAGAACATGTAAAGTTGTAGTTTTATGGGTAGTAGAACATGTAAAGTTGTAGTTTTATGGGTAGTAGAACATGTAAAGTTGTAGTTTTATGGGTAGTTTATGGGGTTTCCCTCCCATTTAGTAACGGGCCGGTTCAAAATGCATGTGAACCGCAGATCAATTGCAAAGTTAAACCATAATAGTGCAGTGTTCCCCACATCTGGTTCTGTTTTTAGGGACGTTCAGTGGGGTGTGTGTGTGTGTGTGTGTGTGTGTGTGTGTGTGTGTGTGTGTGTGTGTGTGTGTGGGGGTATATAAAACCCAGAGAGGGACAGGATTAGATTAGAAGGACGTCAGGAGGAAGTAAGGTAATTATCCCTGAGATGATGACGAGGATGTGACACTGAACAGCTTCAGCAACGCTGTGTGTGTGTGTGTGTGTGTGTGTGTGTGTGTGTGTGTGTGTGTGTGTGTGTGTGTGTGTGTGTGTGTGTGTGTGTGTGTGTGTGTTACACCTCCATATGATATCCTGGGAAACACAAAACCGTTGGTCGTCATGGAAACGCAGGCATATCTACTTACAGTGAAGCAAGAGGACAGAAGGAGAGTGTGTGTGTTTAGTGTGTCTGTGTGTGTGTGTGTGTGTGTGTTCAGTGTGTGTGTGTGTGTGTGTTCAGTGTGTGTGTGTGTGTGTGTGTGTGTGTGTGTGTGTATTGTATATTGACTTTAAGATAATTAAAGCTGCAGTAGCTCACACCCAAAGCGTCTGAATGTATCCTGTTATATCTTAGTTCACTTTGACATGAAGGAAACGGTGACATTCAACTACTTGACGCTAACCGTGCCTCCCCCACCCTCACCCCCCACCCCCGATTTGAGTCTTATGCTTTACGACATAACTGTCATACTGATATTAGTGAAATCCATGAAATAAAGTTTTCTCATTCTGAACAATAACAGAAGATGGGAATCATCTCAGAAACGTTGTAGCTAGCTATGCTAACGTTAGCTCAGAACACCATTCAGCTGACAGCCGTTGTTGTGTTTGATGCTAACTTGTAGCTAAGCTAGCAGTGAACCAACTTCGTTAAGTAGGTCCATTTTTAATTTTAATTTTCAAATGTGTGCATGCACGCAGCTCTATTATCAAGGATGAGTCATTATACACTTTAAAAAAAGGGTTTTTTTTTTTACAAAGATTATTTTTGGGGCTTTAAAAAAAAAAAAAGCCCGGTCTGTACTTTATCTCTACTCTACCTGCTCTGGTTTACTGTTATTTCTTCACAAAGAGACACAGAAACACACACACACACACACAGAAACACACACACACACACACACACACACACACACACACACACACACACACACAGAAACACACACACACACACACACAGAAACACACACACACACACAGAAACGCGCACA
>JABXJD010000469.1:267500-280000 GCA_013375575.1 Percina caprodes | reverse complement strand
AAAAAAATTTTTATTAAATGGTGAACAGGGTGAATCGCGATTTCATAACGATTAATGGTGCAGGTCTAGTTCATGCAACAGATCTTTTAGGGCTTGTCCCGATACGTGGGCCTAACCTTTCTTTAACGAGAAAAGTTGACTTTCTAGGGACAATATGAGACATTTCTAACTAACTGGATAATGAGTCAGTCTGACATTTATTTCATATGTAAAGAATCTGCAAAAATGTCCCAAGAAAGTGAAGAAGAATCTGCTTTTTTTGGGGAAATGTTCATGCAACAGATCTTTTAGGGCTTGTCCCGATACGTGGGCGGTACCTGTTGCGATAGAACTGAGTAATTGCTATTTTCTTCTCCTTCTTTAACGAGAAAAGAAAGAGGGAAGAAAGTGAAGAAGAATCTGCTTCTTTTTTTTATTAAAAAATAAAAAGTAAAGTAAAATTTATACAGTCTGAAACTCACAGAAGAAAGTAGTTTGTGATGCAGTCCCCGCGTAAAATGAAATGAGTTTTTCTTTTCTCTTTTTAAAAATCTAAATCATTTAATAATTAAATGGTGAACAGGCTGAATCGCGATTTGATAACGATTAATCGTGCAGGCCTAACAGATCTTTTAGGGCTTGTCCCGATACGTGGGCCGTACCTGTTGCCATAGTACTGAGTAATTGCTATTTTCTTCTTTCTTTAACGAGAAAAGTTGGCTTTCTAGGGACAATATGAGACATTTCCAAAAACTAACTGTATGATGAGTCAGTCTGACATTTATTTCATATATAAAGACAAACATAACGTGTAAGATGGGAGCTCTGTGAGGAAAATGTCCCGAGAAGCAACACGTGGTGGGATTTATCTTCTTATTTGGCCCGAAGTAAATCAAAGAAATCAGAGAGTGTCTTCCAGACGTCTAGTTTTCATCCGTCCTCTGTGGATTTCAGGCTGTTTACACCCAAGAAGCATCGAGAAGTTATTATAATAGAAAGCCTTTATTGTCTTTATACATATGTGCAGCACCTGGGCAACGAGATGGAAGCAAAACCTTCAGTGTCACCAAGAAGGAAGATAACATGGAATATAATGTGAAATATAAGTAGGACGGGGGGTGCACAGTTCCATAGACATCTATATGCATATATAAAATAGAAAGAAGGATAAATGTGGTTTGTATACGCATTATAAAAGTATTACACAGTTATGAAATTGCACCGTTAGTGGTGTAGCAAAAGCATTAAATATTGCACAGGTATGAATTAAATTATTAAATATTCAATATTGCACAGTAATGAAATTGCACAGAATTTCCAGTAATATAAGTAATATTAAAATATTGTACAGAGGGATTTCCGTCAGATTTTCACCTTCATATTTCGGCTGTGTACATAGAGAAAGGAGACTGAATGCTGTTGAGTGGGCGTGTAGATGACGCCGAACAGCTGCAGCACGTAGTAGTTTTTCATGGTTTTTCTCGCTTTTTTCCAACGTTTTTGGCCTTCGGTGTGGCGGCGCCCCCTTGCCTTCGCCCCCTTGCCTTCGCCCCCTTGCCTTCGCCCCCTTGCCTTCGCCCCCTTGTCTTTGCCCCCTTGTCTTTGCCCCCTTGTCTTCGCCCCCTTGCCTTCGCCCCCTTGCCTTCGCCTGTACTGCCTCTGCCCCGGGTTGGTGCCTTGCTGAAGGGCGTCACCGCCCATCAGCCAGCTGTCACGCCCAGATTCTGTCACGTAGGTGCGACCGCTGCCCCTCCAACCTGGCCTCGGGTGTTGGCTGAGAAACGGCCAAGCAGTCATATATTATTAACAGGGAATGAATGAGTGAGGTATTTATTTTAGATAATGATTCACCATGAAACGCCAGAGCCTCTAAGGAGACTCAAGGGGGGGGGGGGTAGTTTTCCCTCGTGCACATGAGAAACTACACTCTCTTTTACCAAAATCTACAACAAAAACACACCTAAGTACTGCTAACCAGTGTAGTTTTTTGTAGTAAGTATATTGTATTTTTTCCTTCCCGGCATTAGACCCGCCTGTCCAAACCCCCCCTGGAATTACACGTCTGGTTTTGGAGGGGGTCCGGGACAAGAAACAGAAAATCATTGCACATATATACACAAGATGAGCAAAACAAAGCAGACACAAATATCAAAAACCACAACACAACAACCAACACGTTTACGTAGAAATCCCAAAACCCCGAGCTGGATCCCAGGCGTCTTGGTATTGAAAGAAAAAGACATTAAAGACCACGTTGGGCTAGAAACATGCACATCTGTAGGCCAGTGACGTTGTGGGGGGGGAGGGGGGGGGCTGGACTCTCTGTGGGTGGTGTCAGAGAGGAGGACGCTCTCCAAACCACATGTCCTCTTGGACAATGTCTCGCAGCCACTCCATGGCTTGCTGTCTTTTTTCATGGTTGACAGGAAGACAACTCGAGGGTTAAAACATAAAAACAGATAAAACTCAAGAATTAAAGTTACAGTGCAAGAAATTAAACATTAAAGAAAGGAACAGTCATTTAAATAAAAGTTAGAAAGTCAACTGTTTCTTCACGTCTGACTGGTGTAGATTTGGTATGCTCGTCATCATTATAGACCATTGCACCCCCCCCCCCCCCCCTAATTTTTCCCAATTTCAAATGAAGGTCAACATCTGTTTTATCTCAGCTGGTTCATCTCACTTCAATGTTATTGCTGCAAAATGGGACAAACTGACCAACAATATATATATATATATATATATATATATATATATATATATATATATATATATATATATATATATATATATATATATATATATATATCTGCTACGCGCTGGTTTCACCCGACGCCCACTGGACTTTACCCTGAGACCAGGTCTGCTGGGTACTCGTTAACTCGTTAACTGCTGGAGCACGCAGACGACGTCCTCTTCCCCCGCATGCAGACACAAACGTAAACACCCATATGTATGGTGCAGGGTATGTAGTGGAGGGGGGTGGTGGGGGGGGGGTTGGGGGGGCGTGTGTGTGTGTGGTTTTAAGACCACGTTGAGGACTGCCGAGCGAGCTATTTTACTTCCCGGACCAGAGGAAGCGATGATGGATGTTGGTCATTGTCAATAAAAGGTGTTTTATACCAGAATAGCCCCCGGCTGAGATGAGAATAGATGGAGGTTAATGGAGGCGGCGCACCGATCGGCCGGCGCCCGGAAACCTTCGGAGTCGTCCCTCAGATCTAAAAGCGGTCGCTGGCTCGATGCCAGAGGAGGAACTGTGGCTCTGACTCGATGTCAAGACGGGACGGCATGTCCCTGAAGGTCTCCGTGGGGGGTCCTAAGGGGGGGGGGACTACATGCAAGGCCTGTTTTAACCGTTGTGTTGTCTTCCCGTCAACCACGAAACATTATTATCGCTTTTTCCGACATTTTTGTCACTTTTTCAATGTTGTGGGTGCTTTTTTTTAGTTATTTGATATTTCTAATGTTGACATTTTCAGAGCTTTCTTCGAAGGCCCATTTTTTGTGATAAAAACACTGAAAATGGGTCAAATATGACCCGAGGACAACATGAGGGTTAGGCATAGACAGTGAAAGAAACACCATTCATCTGACAGCCTTTGTTGTGTTTGATGCTAACTTGTAGCTAAGCTAGCAGTGAACCAACTTGGTTAAGTAGGTCAATTTATACTGTGTATACTGAAGTCTCTCGTTAGCATCTCGGAGGCTACTTCAGACGTTACAGAAGTCTCTCGTTAGCATCTCGGAGGCTACTTCAGACGTTACAGAAGTCTCTCGTTAGCATCTCGGAGGCTACTTCAGACGCTACAGAAGTCTCTCGTTAGCATCTCGGAGGCTACTTCAGACGTTACAGAAGTCTCTCGTTAGCGTCTCGGAGGCTACTTCAGACGCTACAGAAGTCTCTCGTTAGCATCTCGGAGGCTACTTCAGACGTTACAGAAGTCTCGTTAGCATCTCGGAGGCTACTTCAGACGTTACAGAAGTCTCTCGTTAGCATCTCGGAGGCTACTTCAGACGTTACAGAAGTCTCTCGTTAGCATCTCGGAGGCTACTTCAGACGTTACAGAAGTCTCTCGTTAGCATCTCGGAGGCTACTTCAGACGTTACAGAAGTCTCTCGTTAGCATCTCGGAGGCTACTTCAAACGCTACAGAAGTCTCTCGTTAGCATCTCGGAGGCTACTTCAGACGTTACAGAAGTCTCTCGTTAGCATCTCGGAGGCTACTTCAGACGTTACAGAAGTCTCTCGTTAGCATCTCGGAGGCTACTTCGACGTTACAGAAGTCTCTCGTTAGCATCTCGGAGGCTACTTCGACGTTACAGAAGTCTCTCGTTAGCATCTCGGAGGCTACTTCGACGTTACAGAAGTCTCTCGTTAGCATCTCGGAGGCTACTTCAGGCTACAGACGCCTCTCGTTAGCATCTCGGAGGCTACTTCGACGTTACAGAAGTCTCTCGTTAGCATCTCGGAGGCTACTTCAGACGTTACAGAAGTCTCGTTAGCATCTCGGAGGCTACTTCAGACGTTACAGAAGTCTCTCGTTAGCATCTCGGAGGCTACTTCAGTCGTTAGAAGTCTCTCGTTAGCATCTCGGAGGCTACTTCAGACGTTACAGAAGTCTCTCGTTAGCATCTCGGAGGCTACTTCAGACGCTACAGAAGTCTCTCGTTAGCATCTCGGAGGCTACTTCAGACGCTACAGAAGTCTCTCGTTAGCATCTCGGAGGCTACTTCAGACGTTACAGAAGTCTCTCGTTAGCATCTCGGAGGCTACTTCAGACGTTACAGAAGTCTCTCGTTAGCATCTCGGAGGCTACTTCAGACGTTACAGAAGTCTCTCGTTAGCATCTCGGAGGCTACTTCAGACGTTAGAGAAGTCTCTCGTTAGCATCTCGGAGGCTACTTCAGACGTTACAGAAGTCTCTCGTTAGCATCTCGGAGGCTACTTCAGACGTTACAGAAGTCTCTCGTTAGCATCTCGGAGGCTACTTCAGACGTTACAGAAGTCTCGTTAGCATCTCGGAGGCTACTTCAGACGTTACAGAAGTCTCTCGTTAGCATCTCGGAGGCTACTTCAGACGCTACAGAAGTCTCTCGTTAGCATCTCGGAGGCTACTTCAGACGTTAGAGAAGTCTCTCGTTAGCATCTCGGAGGCTACTTCAGTTACAGAAGTCTCTCGTTAGCATCTCGGAGGCTACTTCAGACGTTACAGAAGTCTCTCGTTAGCATCTCGGAGGCTACTTCAGACGCTACAGAAGTCTCTCGTTAGCATCTCGGAGGCTACTTCAGACGTTAGAGAAGTCTCTCGTTAGCATCTCGGAGGCTACTTCAGACGTTACAGAAGTCTCTCGTTAGCATCTCGGAGGCTACTTCAGACGTTACAGAAGTCTCTGTTAGCATCTCGGAGGCTACTTCAGACGTTACAGAAGTCTCTCGTTAGCATCTCGGAGGCTACTTCAGACGTTACAGAAGTCTCTTAGCATCTCGGAGGCTACTTCAGACGTTACAGAAGTCTCTCGTTAGCATCTCGAGGCTACGACGTTACAGAAGTCTCTCGTTAGCATCTCGGAGGCTACTTCAGACGTTACAGAAGTCTCTCGTTAGCATCTCGGAGGCTACTTCAGACGTTACAGAAGTCTCTCGTTAGCATCTCGGAGGCTACTTCAGTCGTTACAGAAGTCTCTCGTTAGCATCTCGGAGGCTACTTCAGACGTTACAGAAGTCTCTCGTTAGCATCTCGGAGGCTACTTCAGACGCTACAGAAGTCTCTCGTTAGCATCTCGGAGGCTACTTCAGACGCTACAGAAGTCTCTCGTTAGCATCTCGGAGGCTACTTCAGACGTTACAGAAGTCTCTCGTTAGCATCTCGGAGGCTACTTCAGACGTTACAGAAGTCTCTCGTTAGCATCTCGGAGGCTACTTCAGACGTTACAGAAGTCTCTTAGCATCTCGGAGGCTACTTCAGACGTTAGAGAAGTCTCTCGTTAGCATCTCGGAGGCTACTTCAGACGTTACAGAAGTCTCTCGTTAGCATCTCGGAGGCTACTTCAGACGTTACAGAAGTCTCTCGTTAGCATCTCGGAGGCTACTTCAGACGTTACAGAAGTCTCTCGTTAGCATCTCGGAGGCTACTTCAGACGTTACAGAAGTCTCTCGTTAGCATCTCGGAGGCTACTTCAGACGCTACAGAAGTCTCTCGTTAGCATCTCGGAGGCTACTTCAGACGTTAGAGAAGTCTCTCGTTAGCATCTCGGAGGCTACTTCAGACGTTACAGAAGTCTCTCGTTAGCATCTCGGAGGCTACTTCAGACGTTACAGAAGTCTCTCGTTAGCATCTCGGAGGCTACTTCAGACGCTACAGAAGTCTCTCGTTAGCATCTCGGAGGCTACTTCAGACGTTAGAGAAGTCTCTCGTTAGCATCTCGGAGGCTACTTCAGACGTTACAGAAGTCTCTCGTTAGCATCTCGGAGGCTACTTCAGACGTTACAGAAGTCTCTCTCTCTGGTGCGTTATGTTTTTATAGGATCATAAAGATCTGTCTTAGTGCCGAGACGTGGGTGGGTTTAATTAATCTGTAGAAGGGAGTCCATAGGCTATGAAGCCTTGTTGTAGTATTTCATTATATTTATATCCTAGTATTACTTCATGTATATTGTATTCTAGTATTATTTCATGTATATTGTATTCTAGTATTTCATTATATTTATATTCTGTGCTGTGTGACTGATTTTGCTGCTGGAACACTATAATATTTAATTTAATTTAATTAATTATAATGTCTGTCTGTCGAATATCACACGAAATGTTATTATTGTGAAAACACATGGGAATGTGTTGAATATGGGCAGACACACAGACACACACACACACACACACAGACACACAGACACACACACACACACACACACACACACAGACACACACACACACACACATACACAGACATACAGACACACACAAACACACATACACACACATACAGACACACAGACACACACACACACAGACACACACACACATACAGACACACAGACACACACACATACAGACACACACACATACAGACACACACATACAGACACACACAGACACACACACACACACACATACAGACACACATACAGACACACATACAGACACACACATACATACACACACAGACACACACACACATACAGACACACATACAGACACACATACAGACACACACATACAGACACACACATACAGACACACACATACAGACACACACATACAGACACACAGACACAGACACACATACAGACACACAGACACAGACACACATACAGACACACACATACACACACAGACACACACACATACAGACACACACACACACACAGACACACACAGCCACGCTTACAAAACAATAACATCATGCCTGTCTGCTCCGCTGCTCCCATCATCCCCCTCTTTTCCTGTGTGTTCCTAAATCAGCCAATCAGCAGACGGCTTGGTGGTTTGGGAGCCCCCGAGTTCTCTGTGTGTGTGTGTGTGTGTGTGTGTGTGTGTGTGTGTGTGTGTGTGTGTGTGTGTGTGTGTGTGTGTGTGTGTGTGTGTGTGTGTGTGTGTGTGTGTGTGTGTGTGTGTGTGTGTGTGTGTGTGTGTGTGTGTGTGTGTGTGTGTGTTTTGAGGGAAAGAAAGACAAATTTGGCTAAAACGGTCTGGAAGAGAAGGAACCAAAAAATGTCGACATCATGTTTTTTGGGTTGTCCTCCCTCGTTTTTGCCTCCTCTTCTTCTTCTCTTCTCCTCTTTCTTCTTCTCCTCCACCTTATCAATGTTTTATAAGCCCCAGCAGAGCGGCTGTCCCTGCCCAGATCACCCCCCACCCCGTCCTCTTTGTGAAATTAAAGAGGAGCGTCAGCCGTCCCGATGAAAGTCACACAAAGGAGGGATGAGAAAGGCTTTTCTTCTCCTCCATCCCCCTTCTCCATCCTCCTCCTTCTCCTTCTTTTCTCCTCCTCCATCATCCTCCTCCTTCTTCCCTCCTCCATCATCCTCCTTTTCCTCCATCCTCCTCCTTCTCTTCCATTGTCCTCCTCCTCCATCATCCTCCTCCTTCTCTTCCATTGTCCTACTCCTCCATCATCCTCCTCCTTCTTCCCTCCTCCATCATCGTCCTTTTCCTCCATCCTTCTCTTCCATTGTCCTCCTCCTCCATCATCCTCCTCCTTCTCTTCCATTGTCCTCCTCCTCCATCATCCTCCTCCTTCTCTTCCATTGTCCTCCTCCATCATCCTCCTCCTTCTTCCCTCCTCCTCCATCATCCTCCTTTTCCTCCATCCTCCTCTATCCTTCTCCTCCCTCCTCCCTCCTTCTTCTCCACCCTCCATCCTCCTCCTTCCTCCCTCCTCCTCCATCATCCTCCTCCTCTTTTCCTCCATCCCCCCCTCCACCCTCCATCCTCTTCTATCCTTCTCCTCCTCATCCTCGTCCTTCTTCTCCACCCTTCATCCTCCTCCCTCCATCCTCCTGCTTTTCCTCCTCCCTCCTCCTCTTCCATTGTCCTCCTCCTCCATCCTCCTCTAACCTTCTCCTTCTTCTCCACCCACCCTCCATCCTCCTCCTTCTTCTCCACCTTCCATCCTCCTCTATCCTTCTCCTCCATCCTTCTGCTTCTTCTCCACCTTCCATCCTCCTCTATCCTTCTCCACCCTCCATCGTCCTTCTCCACCCTCCATCCTCCTTCTTCTCCACCCTCCATCCTCCTCTATCCTTCTCCTCCCCCATCCTCCTTCTTCTCCTTCCCTCCATATCTAAATAAAGTCTGTGTTGGATTAGTACGTTGTGATTAATTAAATAATGATTAAGTAATTAGTTAAATTTACAACATGATTTATATATTTTCACCTCCCAGCTGCTCAGTTAGGTTGGAAAGTCAAAAATTAACTTTATTTTCACCTGAGGTTGAGTGAGCAATATGAGAGAGAGAGAGGAGGGGGAGAGAGAGAAGGAAAGAGAGAGGGAGGAGGTAGAAGGAGGGAGAAGGGGAGAGGAGGGAGAGAGAGAGGGAAGAGGGAGAAGGAGACAGAGAGGAGGGAGACAGGGAAAGAGGAGGGAAAGAGAGGAGAGAGAGAGGAGGGAGAAGGGGAGAGAGAAGAGGGAGAAGGGGAGAGAGAGGAGGGAGGAGGAGAGAGAGAGAGAGGAGGGAGAAGGGGAGAGAGAGAAGAGGGAGGAGGAGAGAGAGGAGGAGGGAGAAGGGGAGGGAGAGAGAGAGGGAAGAGGGAGAAGGAGACAGAGAGGAGGGAGACAGGGAAAGGAGAGGAGGAGAGAGAGAGAGGAGGGAGGAGGATAGAGAAGAGGGAGAAAGGGAGGGAGAGAGAGGAGGGAGAAGGGGAGAGAGAGGAGGGAGGAGGAGAGAGAGGAGGGAGGAGGAGAGAGAGAGAGGAGGGAGGAGGAGAGAGAAGAGGGAGAAAGGGAGGGAGAGAGAGGAGGGAGAAGGGGAGAGAGAGGAGGGAGGAGGAGAGAGAGGAGGAGGGAGGAGGAGAGAGAAGAGGGAGAGAGAGGAGGGAGGAGAAGGGGAGAAGGAGAGAGAAAGGAGGGAGACGGGGAGAGCAAGAACATTGTTACTGTTGAAGGTGACATGAGTAATTGTTTAAGGAAGGAGGTGTGTGTGTGTGTGTGTGTGTGTGTGTGTGTGCATGAAAGAACTCTTTGATGGGAGCGCTTGACTGAGCATGCTCAGAGCTACGGGGGAGGGGGCTTATCTGAGCAAAGAGAGAATAACAAAATCTCAAAATGAAGTGTGTGTGTGTGTGTGTGTGTGTGTGTGTGTGTGTGTGTGTGTGTGTGTGCAGCTGCACAGGATGAACAACAGTTGTTTTTCTTATATTTGAAAAGGGAAGTTCTCTCAAACCATGGAGATCGTATCAGATCATAACCAAAGTTTCTCTGGTTTTGAATTGAGTTTCTCTGGTTTTCTTTAAACCGCCGTGAAGCCTCATGTTAGCGTGTATAGAGCAGCATATCTCCACCAGACTCCATGTAAATAATCACTACTTTTAGCATGTATAGAGCAGCATATCTCCACCAGACTCCATGTAAATAATCACTACTTTTAGCGTGTATAGAGCAGCATATCTCCACCAGACTCCATGTAAATAATCACTACTTTTAGCGTGTATAGAGCAGCATATCTCCACCAGACTACATGTAAATAATCACTACTTTTAGCGTGTATAGAGCAGCATATCTCCACCAGACTCCATGTAAATAATCACTACTTTTAACGTGTATAGAGCAGCATATCTCCACCAGACTCCATGTAAATAATCACTACTTTTAGTGTGTATAGAGCAGCATATCTCCACCAGACTCCATGTAAATAATCACTACTTTTAGTGTGTATAGAGCAGCATATCTCCACCAGACTCCATGTAAATAATCACTACTTTTAGTGTGTATAGAGCAGCATATCTCCACCAGACTCCATGTAAATAATCACTACTTTTAGTGTGTATAGAGCAGCATATCTCCACCAGACTCCATGTAAATAATCACTACTTTTAGTGTGTATAGAGCAGCATATCTCCACCAGACTCCATGTAAATAATCACTACTTTTAGTGTGTATAGAGCAGCATATCTCCACCAGACTCCATGTAAATAATCACTACTTTTAGCATGTATAGAGCAGCATATCTCCACCAGACTCCATGTAAATAATCACTACTTTTAGTGTGTATAGAGCAGCATATCTCCACCAGACTCCATGTAAATAATCACTACTTTTAGCGTGTATAGAGCAGCATATCTCCACCAGACTCCATGTAAATAATCACTACTTTTAGCGTGTATAGAGCAGCATATCTCCACCAGACTCCATGTAAATAATCACTACTTTTAGCGTGTATAGAGCAGCATATCTCCACCAGACTCCATGTAGATAATCACTACTTTTAGCGTGTATAGAGCAGCATATCTCCACCAGACTCCATGTAAATAATCACTACTTTTAGTGTGTATAGAGCAGCATATCTCCACCAGACTCCATGTAATTAATCACTACTTTTAGTGTGTATAGAGCAGCATATCTCCACCAGACTCCATGTAATTAATCACTACTTTTAGTGTGTATAGAGCAGCATATCTCCACCAGACTCCATGTAAATAATCACTACTTTTAGCTGGATAGAGCAGCATATCTCCACCAGACTCCATGTAAATAATCACTACTTTTAGTGTGTATAGAGCAGCATATCTCCACCAGACTCCATGTAAATAATCACTACTTTTAGCGTGTATAGAGCAGCATATCTCCACCAGACTCCATGTAAATAATCACTACTTTTAGCATGTATAGAGCAGCATATCTCCACCAGACTCCATGTAAATAATCACTACTTTTAGCGTGTATAGAGCAGCATATCTCCACCAGACTCCATGTAAATAATCACTACTTTTAGCTGGATAGAGCAGCATATCTCCACCAGACTCCATGTAAATAATCACTACTTTTAGCGTGTATAGAGCAGCATATCTCCACCAGACTCCATGTTAATAATCACTACTTTTAGCGTGTATAGAGCAGCATATCTCCACCAGACTCCATGTAAATAATCACTACTTTTAGCGTGTATAGAGCAGCATATCTCCACCAGACTCCATGTAAATAATCACTACTTTTAGCATGTATAGAGCAGCATATCTCCACCAGACTCCATGTAAATAATCACTACTTTTAGCGTGTATAGAGCAGCATATCTCCACCAGACTCCATGTAAATAATCACTACTTTTAGTGTATTTTATTTAGTTTCTGTCCACTTTGAATGAAGCATGTTTTACGATGATAAAAGTAGTGATTATTTACATGGAGTCTGGTGGGTTTGGTGATGGTGATTTCTGTTTCATGTTAAACTAAAAGGATCTTCCTCTTTAACTAGAAGATCTATCTCTGTAGGGATCCATCCCATAATGTTATCACACACTTAGAATAATAATCTGAGTCTGTCAGCGGCAAAAAGTGAACTTTTAGTGGACGGAAATTGAAGGTGCGTCATTGCCCTTTAACGTTAAATGCGTAAATGCCATAGAGACGTTTTTGTTACAGGGTCAAAAGGAGCTTTTTGATTATTAGTTATTAAATAATTGCAGCTGGTTTCCACCTCTGAGAGGCTGTCCTCCTGAGCGCTAAACAGCTGGAGAGATAACAGGTGCATGATGGGAAATACATGTCTTTGAGTACAGTGACATGTCTAAAGATAGAGGCAATAATCAGTTTTATTACCTCAGATAAACGGTGGAGACAGATAGCTCTAGCTGGAGCGAGAGGTAATGCAATAAGGAAATAATAATAATTAACGACATGATGTCCAACGCCACATCCTGCCGCAGGCTCCAGTTTGAAGGTCTCGTTGGATCTGGTTCGTGAGTCCCGTTCACGGCGGCCATTAAAGGAAGATGGTTCAGATTCTGTCGCTTGCTAGATAACAACACGTGTGTGTCACTCCAACGCTGTTCTCATTAGCATCCCAGTGACACACACACACACTCA
>JABXJD010000469.1:247500-257500 GCA_013375575.1 Percina caprodes | reverse complement strand
CAAACACACACGCACACATACACACACCCGCACGCACATACTCACATACACGCACACACACACACACACACGCACAGATACAGACACACAGGCTGTTGCTGTTAACTCGAAGACGTTTAGTCTCTCATAAGTCTCCAATTTCTCACCCCCCCCACACACACACACACACACACACACATCCCCCCCCCCCGCCTTGTGACTTCCAAACTGCTCTCTTCTTTTTCTTTCTTCCTCCGTTTCTTGGCCGTCTTCATCATTCATCATCTTCATCTTCATCTTCATCCGGCCTTTTCACAACCTGTCAGACACCCGGAGAAGAACCAGCAGCTCTCAATTATTTCACATTCATTTTGTCTTTTATTTTTATTATAAAGTCCCTCCACCTTCCGGTGGACCTCCATGGGACATTATATTATATTATATAATATTATATTATATTATATTATATTATATTATATGATATTATATTATATTATATTATATTATATTATATTATATTAGTAGTGAGGGGGGGATGTTTTGATCCTGTTTGAATTGAGCCATAGATTATACATAATGTTTGTCTATCTCTCACAATATACATCACTTTATTAGCTAAAAAGCAACAAAAAAGCAACAAAAGCGTTGAAAAAGCCGGAAAAAAAACTTCAAAAAGCATCAAACGTCCGCAAAAGCAACAAAAATGTCGGGAAAACTACAAAAAAGTCCAAAAATAAAGAAAAAATAAATAAAGTGACAAAACATTTTTAAAACAACAACCGATATGTTGCGTTTTTGTCACTTAATTTGTGTTTTTTTGTTGCTTTTTTGTGTTGTTTTTTCCGCTTTTTTGTTGCTTTTTTGTGTCTTTTTTGTGTTTTTTGTTGCTTTTTTGTGTCTTTTTTGTGTTTTTTGTTGCTTTTTTGTCACTTTTTTGTTGCTTTTTAGCGTAGAAAGTGATGTATATTGTGAGAGATACGGACAACAAGTTGTGAGCAGGATGGGTGGAGGGAATGGGGGGGGGGGTTGTTAGGGTTGTGAAAGGAGCCATTGAGTAACTTTGAGGGGTCACGTGGGGCAGAAACGCCTCCGGGGGGGCTGAGGAATCCGAGGAGCAGCGGCTGTGTCCACGCTGGTGAAGGATGAAGGATCCTCTGTTCATCATCATCATCATCCTCTCTCGCTGATTACGACATCATCACATTAGTCACTTCGTTAACTCAAACATTAGGTATAATTTCCTACAAATGAGGTTTATTGACCATAAATTCCAAAAATAACTTAAACTAAAGTTAATAAGTTAGTGTTATAGTGTTGAAAACGTCCAAAAAAGTGACAAACATTGAAAAAAAAGGGACAAAAGTGTTGAAAAAGTTAAAAGAAATCGAAAAAGCGTCAACAAAAGTGTTGATTTTCAATGTTGACGGGAAGATGCATTGAAAATTAACTTTTTAACTTATTCCTGGTGGACGGGAGGACAAGACGCAGGTTAAATAAAATAAAAACTATGATTTTTCATAGTTTTCCTGTTCTTTGGGTGTTACTGGGTACTGAGAGTGATATTGTTTATTAAAGATGTCCTCTGGCGTAATAAAAGAGGACTTTCTCTCTGCAAAGAACACAATATTAAAGGTGTCAGTTTTGAAACTGGGCAGCTGTGTCCGCAGCTGTTTTCTTCTTCGTTTGTTTTTATCTGGCAGCAGGAAGCAGTTTTCGGAGGTTGTAAATACAGTCGGCGTGTTTGTGTTTCAGCCCAAACCCACCAAGGGTCGGATGAGGATCCACTGTCTGGAGAACGTGGACAAGGCCCTGCAGTTCCTCAAGGAGCAGCGGGTCCACCTGGAGAACATGGGCTCGCACGACATCGTCGACGGCAACCACCGCCTCACCCTGGGACTCATCTGGACCATCATCCTCCGCTTCCAGGTAAGAGACAGGTTTGGATCTGGGCCTCCGTCTCCGTCTCCAATTATCTGAGTCGCTCTCGTAAAGGGGAGGACAAATAGCAGAAATCTGTCTGTCTGTCTCTGTCTGTCTCTCTGTTTGTCTCTCTCTGTCTGTCTCTCTGTCTGTCTGCCTGCTTGTCTGTCTCTGTCTGTCTCTGATATATGGACGATGATGTTGTGGTAAATGGACGGTGATGTTGTGGTATATGGGCGGTGATGTCATAGAATATGAGCGATGATGTCATGGTATATGGGCAGTGATGTCATGGTAAATGGACGGTGATGTCGTGGTATATGGGCGGTGATGTCATAGTATATGAGCGATGATGTCATGGTATATGGACGGTGATGTCATGGTAAATGGACGGTGATGTCGTGGTATATGGGCGGTGATGTCATAGAATATGAGCGATGATGTCATGGTATATGGGCAATGATGTCATGGTAAATGGACGGTGATGTCGTGGTATATGGACAATGATGTCATGGTAAATGGACGGTGATGTTGTGGTATATGGGCGGTGATGTCATAGAATATGAGCGATGATGTCATGGTATATGGGCAGTGATGTCATGGTAAATGGACGGTGATGTCGTGGTATATGGGCGGTGATGTCATAGTATATGAGCGATGATGTCATGGTATATGGACAGTGATGTCATGGTAAATGGACGGTGATGTCGTGGTATATGGGCGGTGATGTCATAGAATATGAGCGATGATGTCATGGTATATGGACAATGATGTCATGGTATATGGACAATGATGTCATGGTAAATGGACGGTGATGTCGTGGTATATGGGCGGTGATGTCATAGTATATGAGCGATGATGTCATGGTATATGGACAGTGATGTCATGGTAAATGGACGGTGATGTCGTGGTATATGGGCGGTGATGTCATAGAATATGAGCGATGATGTCATGGTATATGGACAGTGATGTCATGGTAAATGGACGGTGATGTCGTGGTATATGGGCGGTGATGTCATAGTATATGAGCGATGATGTCATGGTATATGGACAATGATGTCATGGTAAATGGACGGTGATGTCGTGGTATATGGGCAATGATGTCATGGTAAATGGACGGTGATGTCGTGGTATATGGACAATGATGTCATGGTAAATGGACGGTGATGTAGTGGTATATGGGCGGTGATGTCATAGTATATGAGCGATGATGTCATGGTATATGGACGGTGATGTCATGGTAAATGGACGGTGATGTCGTGGTATATGGGCGGTGATGTCATAGTATATGAGCGATGATGTCATGGTATATGGACGGTGATGTCATGGTATATGGGTGATGTCATGGTATATGGACGGTGATGTCATAGTATATGAGCGATGATGTCATGGTATATGGACGGTGATGTCATGGTGAAGGACAGTTGGGTGAAAAGGGTTTATCTTTATCGGGGTTTATAAGCCCCGAGGATTAAAAAATAATCTTTTTAGTGGTTTTAAATCCAGCACTGGGTCACATAGAGGTGTGTGTGTGTGTGTGTGTGTGTGTGTGTGTGTGTGTGTGTGTGTGTGTGTGTGTGTGTGAGTGAGAGAGACTCAGATGCGGCTCGTGGTTCTTTCAGGCTGAAACTGATGACCAATGAAGGTGAGATGTCGTCTCTTTGAGGGTCTAACGGAGGACATCTTCCTGGATGTGATGATAGTTTTCAGAAACTGTGTTGGGGGGCAGGGGGTAAGAAGGCGTGGACGTGTTGGGAAAGGAGGACACACGTTTTAAAAGGAGGCTGATTTGTTGATTTGAGTAATGAGAGTGACAGTGAGGACAGTCTGTCTGTCTGTCTGTCTGTCTGTCTCTCTGTCTGTCTGTCTGTCTCTGTCTGTCTGTCTGTCTGTCTGTCTCTGTCTGTCTGTCTCTGTCTGACTGTCGTTCTGTGTCTGTCTCTGTCTGTCTGTCTGTCTGTCTGTCTGTCTGTCTGTCTGTCTCTCTGTCTGTCTGTCTCTGTCTGTCTGTCTGTCTGTCTCTGTCTGTCTGTCTCTGTCTGACTGTCTGTCTGTCTCTGTCTGACTGTCGTTCTGTGTCTGTCTCTGTCTGTCTGTCTGTCTGTCTCTGTCTGACTGTCGTTCTGTGTCTGTCTCTGTCTCTCTGTCTGTCTGACTGTCTCTCTGTCTGTCTGTCTGTCTCTGTCTGACTGTCGTCCTGTGTCTGTCTCTGTCTGTCTGTCTGTCTGTCTGTCTCTCTGTCTGTCTGACTGTCGTTCTGTCTCTGTGTCTCAGATCCAGGACATCAGTGTGGAGACGGAGGACAACAAGGAGAAGAAGTCTGCTAAAGACGCTCTGCTGCTCTGGTGCCAGATGAAGTCTGCAGGGTGAGAAACATGTACACATCACTGAATACTCCACACTACATTTCCCATCAGGCCTGGTTTCCCTGCATCGATAGATAGATAGATAGAGACTTCTGTAACGTCTGAAGTAGCCTCCGAGATGCTAACGAGAGACTTCTGTAACGTCTGAAGTAGCCTCCGAGATGCTAACGAGAGACTTCTGTAGCGTCTGAAGTAGCCTCCGAGATGCTAACGAGAGACTTCTGTAGCGTCTGAAGTAGCCTCCGAGATGCTAACGAGAGACTTCTGTAATGTCTGAAGTAGCCTCCGAGATGCTAACGAGAGACTTCTGTAGCGTCTGAAGTAGCCTCCGAGATGCTAACGAGAGACTTCTGTAGCGTCTGAAGTAGCCTCCGAGATGCTAACGAGAGACTTCTGTAGCGTCTGAAGTAGCCTCCGAGATGCTAACGAGAGACTTCTGTAACGTCAACACAGTAAAAATGGACCTACTTAACTAAGTTGGTTCACTGCTAGCTTAGCTACAAGTTAGCATCAAACACAACAAAGGCTGTCAGTTGAATGGTGTTTTGAGCTAACGTTAGCATCAATCAACCATAGATATTTCCATATTCTGTTATTGTTCATAATGAGAAAACTTTATTATTTTATGGATTTCACTAATTTCAGAATGACAGTTATGTCGCAAACTGTCTAAATCGGAGCATGCACGACTCACATCTGTTCTCTCCTCCCATTGGGCGGGGACGAGTCACCTGACGAACGTTGTTTTCTTCTTCCTGTCCAGGTATCCCAACGTCAACATCCACAACTTCAGCACCAGCTGGAGAGACGGCATGGCCTTCAACGCTCTCATCCACAAACACAGGTAGGAGCTCACCCCCCACCCTGGAGCTCACCCCCCACCCTGGAGCTCACCCCCCACCCTGGAGCTCACCCCCCACCCTGGAGACCACAGGTAGGAGCTCACCCCCCCACCCTGGAGCTCACCCCCCACCCTGGAGACCACAGGTAGGAGCTCACCCCCCCCCTGGAGCTCACCCCCCACCCTGGAGACCACAGGTAGGAGCTCACCCCCACCCTGGAGCTCACCCCCCACCCTGGAGACCACAGGTAGGAGCTCACCCCCACCCTGGAGCTCACCCCCCACCCTGGAGACCACAGGTAGGAGCTCACCCCCACCCTGGAGCTCACCCCCCACCCTGGAGACCACAGGTAGGAGCTCACCCCCACCCTGGAGACCACAGGTAGGAGCTCACCCCCACCCTGGAGACCACAGGTAGGAGCTCACCCCCCACCCTGGAGACCACAGGTAGGAGCTCACCCCCACCCTGGAGCTCACCCCCCACCCTGGAGACCACAGGTAGGAGCTCACCCCCCACCCTGGAGCTCACCCCCCACCCTGGAGCTCACCCCCCACCCTGGAGACCACAGGTAGGAGCTCACCCCCCACCCTGGAGACCACAGGTAGGAGCTCACCCCCCACCCTGGAGACCACAGGTAGGAGCTCACCCCCCCACCCTGGAGACCACAGGTAGGAGCTCACCCCCCACCCTGGAGACCACAGGTAGGAGCTCACCCCCACCCTGGAGCTCACCCCCCACCCTGGAGACCACACCCAACATACGCAGGAGATTTCATCACCTTCTTGTCACCTTTTTTGACATTTTTGTGTCATTTTGCCCTTTCCGTCGTCTTTTCAATGTTTCTGATGCTTTTTCTGATGTTTTTGTGTCCTTTTTGATGCCTGTAGACGTTTTTGTGTCTTTTTTATTGACTATTTCATCACCTTCTTGTTGCCTTTTTGACATTTTTCTGTCTTTTTTATGTCTTTTTTCATCGTCCTTGTCGCCTTTTTTGACGTCGCCATTATTTTAAGTCGTTGGCTCGAACTGTAGCACTTAACTTAACACGTTTTTTCCAGTTTTCTCTGCTTTTTCTTGCCCAAGAGCACAGAAATAATGTCTTAAAACCATCTGAAAGCTGTAATCACGTGGAATGACTCCAACATCTCATCATTCCTCATGCTCGCTGCAGACAGTCTGTTCTTTAATAACAGCAGAGGCTCAGCTGAGCAGTCAGCAGACTGTGTGTGTGTGTGTCTCTCTGTGTGTGTGTGTGTGTGTGTGTGTGTGTGTGTGTGTGTGTGTGTGTGTGTGTGTGTGTGTGTGACTTGACCCTCAAACCACACTGAACATTTCTCTCTACGCACATAAAACTCAATAATATTAATAACAAGTCACACAGCAGGAAAGCAAAGAAAGGGAAGAGGAGTAACTAAAGTAACTAGTAACTAAAGTAACTAGTAACTAAAGGAACTAGTAACTAAAGGCACTAGTAACTCTAGTAACTAAAGCTGTCAGATGAATGCAGTGGAGTAACTAAAGTAACTAGTAACTAAAGGAACTAGTAACTCTAGTAACTAAAGCTTTCAGATGAATGTAGTGGAGTAACTAAAGTAACTAGTAACTAAAGGAACTAGTAACTAAAGGCACTAGTAACTCTAGTAACTAAAGCTGTCAGATGAATGCAGTGGAGTAACTAAAGTAACTAGTAACTAAAGGAACTAGTAACTCTAGTAACTAAAGCTGTCAGATGAATGTAGTGGAGTAACTAAAGGAACTAGTAACTAAAGGAACTAGTAACTCCAGTAACTAAAGCTGTCGGATGAATGTAGTGGAGTAACTAGAGTAACTAGTAACTAAAGGAACTAGTAACTAAAGGCACTAGTAACCAAAGGAACTAGTAACTCTAGTAACTAAAGCTGTCAGATGAATGTAGTGGAGTAACTAAAGTAACTAGTAACTAAAGCTGTCAGATGAATGTAGTGGAGTAACTAAAGGAACTAGTAACTAAAGGAACTAGTAACTCTAGTAACTAAAGCTGTCAGATGAATGTAGTGGAGTAACTAGAGTAACTAGTAACTAAAGGAACTAGTAACTAAAGCTGTCAGATGAATGTTGCGGAGTAACTAGAGTAACTAGTAACTAAAGTAACTAGTAACTAAAGTAACTAGTAACTAAAGCTGTCAGATGAATGTAGTGGAGTAACTAAAGGAACTAGTAACTAAAGGAACTAGTAACTAAAGCTGTCAGATGAATGTAGTGGAGTAACTAAAGTAACTAGTAACTAAAGGAACTAGTAACTAAAGGAACTAGTAAGTAAAGCTGTCAGATGAATGTAGTGGAGTAACTAAAGTAACTAGTAACTAAAGGAACTAGTAACTAAAGGAACTAGTAAGTAAAGCTGTCAGATGAATGTAGTGGAGTAACTAAAGTAACTAGTAACTAAAGGAACTAGTAACTAAAGCTGTCAGATGAATGTAGTGGAGTAACTAAAGTAACTAGTAACTAAAGGAACTAGTAACTAAAGCTGTCAGATGAATGTAGTGGAGTAACTAAAGTAACTAGTAACTAAAGGAACTAGTAACTAAAGGAACTAGTAACTAAAGTAACTAGTAAGTTTTGGTGTTAACCTGCACACATGCCTGAGAAGATAAGGTTTTGAATTCAATTTGATGTATTATTATTATTAGGGCCCGAGCACGAGTGCTAGGGCACCACCGGTGTCCTAGCACGAAGTGCAAGGAACCTATTGTTTTTGTAGGGATTATTATTATTATTATTATTATTATTATTCCGCACCGTCGCTGTCATTTTTGAGGGCTTTATTGTCTTATAAAATTCACAAAAACTTGCACACATTTAAAACGAATAAAAAATGACAGAATTCTGTAGTGACTGGGCTCGGGCTATGACAGAGTGCTCCATAGCGCCCCCTAACGTGCACCCTGAAAAAAAAAATTTCATAATTTATCTAACCAATTTTTCATCAATCATGCGTATCATCTGGAACTGTATCAAGCTATTTTTTATAAAAAAAATTTAAAAAATTAAATTTATGATTTGGCGAATTTCGTGCGAAATGTCTCATTTTCAAAAGACGTTTTTGAGGACCTTAGGATCCACGAAAACTCTCCAAATCTTGCAGCCATGTGCAGAATATGAAACTCTTTCATCTGAATACACATTTAGGCTTGAGAGTGGTATGGTTGCTCTATAGCGCCCCCTTAAGTGGATTTAGCACTTGGGCACATTTTCGACAAACTCAATATATACGAAAACTCACAAAAATTGGCGTCCACATAAACACCGGGGAGCTTTGTGAGTCTGTTTGGTGATTTGGCCCATACCTGTAAGGGGGCACTATAGCGCCCCCTAATGTGTGGAAAGGCCTTAACTTGGACATAGTTACTCCGATCTTCACCAGATTTGATATGCATATTGCTCTAATCATTGCAAACATATTTCCCATTTACCTTCATTAGCTCCGCCCAACCGGAAGGCGGCCATTTTGAATTTAATAAATGTCATGTGTTGTACATTCTGTCGAACTCCTCCTCCGCCGTGACTGCAATCTTCCTGAATCTTTGCAGGTAGTATCTACTGACACTCATGATGAAAAGTTATCCAAAGAATTTTGATAGTGCAAAAATTGTGCAAGTTATAAGGTAGCAACGTCCTGTCAGGGTTCTTGAGAGAGGAAGTTGCATATCTGGACAAGATTTATTCTGATCGCCACCAAACATGACACACTTGTTCCGCGTAGCGGAGTGAGCATCCATGCCAAATTTCGAGTCAATAAGCCATTAGATGGCGCCGCTAGAATTTTTTTTATTTCTTTTTATATTCTTTATTCTTCCTGTAGGCGGCTATTGAAACCGGAAGTTGTGTATCTGGCCAAGATTTATTCCGATTGCCACCAAATATAACAGCTGTTCCACATAGCAATATGAGCATTCATGCCAAATCTTTAGTGAATCGGACATTACATGGGGCTGTTAGAATTATTTTTATTAATTACCCACATTGCATTATATCTAGCATTAATCCCATCTGCATGAGATGTTGCATTTTGAATAAAATGCTTTAATTGTAACTTTATTTCTTTCACAACAAACACCTATCTGACTGAATAGTTAGTTTATTAAATGGAGATAAAATGTTGGAGAGCCTTTAATGACACTGGGTGTTACTGCATGACAGTCTGTGGCTGTCGGTCATGTGTGACTCAGCTGGCACGGCCCCCCCCCATGAAATCACTATGCTGCAGCACCATAGCTGGAGAATGTTCTCTCAATGAGCGTCATGAGCTAGTCACCTGAAATGGTCCCCCCCCCCCAGGTGGGCCTTGTCAGGGTTAATTAGTGGACTTTCTTCGTTATTAATGGAGTTGGGACCATCAGAAGTCAGGTTGATACACAGCCAACAGCCTATTGGACGACTGGTAGAATTCATATTATGGCAAGAACCAATCAGCTAAGAGAAGAGAAACGAGCGGCCATCATTACTTTAAGAAATGAAGGGCGGTCGGTCCAGAAAATTACCAAAACTCTGAATGTGTCCTCAAGTGGAGTCGCAATTGGCTCGAAACGTTTCAGGATGACATGTTTTCAGTTATTTCTACTTTGTTGTTAAGAACATAATTCCACATGTTCATCATAGTTTTGATGCCTTCAGTGATAATCTACAATGTAACACACACACACACACACACAGATACATACAAGCAGACAGAAGGACACACACACACAGATACACACACACACACACACACACACACACACACGCAGACAGAAGGACACACACACACACATACACACAGACAGAGTGCTCCATAGCGCCCCTAACATGCACCCTGAAAAAAATTCATAATTTATCTAACCAATTTTTCATCAATCATGCGTATCATCTGGAACT
>JABXJD010000469.1:235000-237500 GCA_013375575.1 Percina caprodes | reverse complement strand
TCTCTCTGTCTCTCTCTCTCTCTCTTTGTCTCTCTCTCTGTCTCTCTCTCTGTCTCTCTCTCTGTCTCTCTCTCTGTCTCTCTCTCTCTCTCTCTGTCTCTCTCTCTGTCTCTCTCTCTTTCTCTTTGTCTCTCTCTCTGTCTCTCTCTCTGTCTCTCTCTCTCTCTCTTTGTCTCTCTCTCTCTCTTTGTCTCTCTCTCTGTCTCTCTCTCTCTGTCTCTCTCTGTCTCTCTCTCTCTCTCTGTCTCTCTCTCTGTCTCTCTCTCTGTCTCTCTCTCTCTCTCTGTCTCTCTCTCTCTCTGTCTCTCTCTCTTTGTCTCTCTCTCTCTCTCTGTCTCTCTCTCTGTCTCTCTCTGTCTCTCTCTCTGTCTCTCTCTCTTTGTCTCTGTCTCTCTCTCTTTGTCTCTGTCTCTCTCTCTCTCTTTGTCTCTCTCTCTGTCTCTCTCTCTGTCTCTCTCTGTCTCTCTCTCTCTCTCTCTCTCTCTCTCTCTGTCTCTCTCTCTGTCTCTCTCTCTTTGTCTCTGTCTCTCTCTCTCTCTCTCTCTCTCTCTCTCTCTCTCTGTCTCTCTCTCTCTGTCTCTCTCTCTGTCTCTCTCTCTTTGTCTCTGTCTCTCTCTCTTTGTCTCTCTCTTTGTCTCTCTCTCTGTCTCTCTCTCTCTCTCTCTGTCTCTCTCTGTCTCTCTCTCTTTGTCTCTGTCTCTCTCTCTTTGTCTCTGTCTCTCTCTCTGTCTCTCTCTCTCTGTCTCTCTCTGTCTCTCTCTCTCTGTCTCTCTCTCTGTCTCTCTCTCTTTGTCTCTGTCTCTCTCTCTTTGTCTCTCTCTTTGTCTCTGTCTCTCTCTCTTTCTCTCTCTCTCTCTCTTTGTCTCTGTCTCTCTTTGTCTCTGTCTCTCTCTCTCTGTCTCTCTCTCTTTGTCTCTGTCTCTCTCTTTGTCTCTGTCTCTCTCTCTTTGTCTCTGTCTGTCTCTCTCTATGTCTCTGTCTCTCTCTGTCTCTCTCTGTCTCTCTCTGTCTCTCTCTCTCTCTCTTTGTCTCTGTCTCTCTCTCTCTGTTTCTCTCTCTGTCTCTCTCTCTCTCTCTCTCTCTTTCTCTGTCTCTCTCCCTCTCTCTCTCTGTCTCTCTCTGTGTCTCTTGCTCTCTCTCTCTGTCTCTCTCCCTCTGTCTCTCTCTCTCTCAGGCGGTGGTTTCCGTGGCGAGAGAGATGGAGTCTGAGAATTACCACGACATCAAACGCATCACGGCGAGGAAGGACAACGTGCTGCGGCTGTGGGAGTACCTGCTGGAGCTGCTGCGGGCGCGGCGGCAGCGCCTGGAGATGAACCTGGGCCTGCAGAGGGTCTTCCAGGAGATGCTCTACATCATGGACTGGATGGACGAGATGAAGGTGGGGGGGCGGGGGGGTCCGGGGGCTGTTGTTCCTTTCAGAGCCTGCAACGTAGCCTGTAGTCACAATCTGGGGTCCTAAAAGTAAGAAAAATGTCAATAAAAGTGACAGAAATGTGAAAGGACGTCGAAAAAAAGTCAAAAAAGTCAAATAAAAAGATTTAAAAAATTCTCAAACAAAAGACAAAAGTCTCAGAAAAAGTCGACAAACGTTGAAAAAGTGAGAAAAATGCATCCGTGTTGTTATGTGACCTTTGACCTTTACATCCTCCGTGTGTGTGATGAGAGGACGCTGTGACCTTTGACCCCTGTGTCCTCCGTGTGTGATGTGAGGACGCTGTGACCTTTGACCTCTCCGTGTGTGTGTGAGAGAGAGATTAGAGAACGCTGTGACCCTTGACCTCTCCATGTGTGTGTGTGTGATGAGAGGACGCTCTGACCTTTGACCTCTCCATGTGTGTGTGTGTGATGAGAGGATGCTCTGACCTTTGACCTCTCCGTGTGTGTGTGTGTGATGAGAGGACGCTGTGACCTTTGACCTCTCCATGTGTGTGTGTGTGATGAGAGGACGCTGTGACCTTTGACCCCTGTGTCCTCCGTGTGTGATGAGAGGACGCTCTGACCTTTGACCTCTCCATGTGTGTGTGATGAGAGGACACGGTGACCTTTGACCTCTCCATGTGTGTGTGTGTGATGAGAGGACACGGTGACCTTTGACCTCTCCATGTGTGTGTGTGTGATGAGAGGACGCGGTGACCTTTGACCTCTCCGTGTGTGTGATGAGAGGACGCTGTGACCTTTGACCCCTGTGTCCTCCGTGTGTGATGAGAGGACGCTCTGACCTTTGACCTCTCCATGTGTGTGTGTGATGAGAGGACGCGGTGACCTTTGACCTCTCCATGTGTGTGTGTGATGAGAGGACGCTGTGACCTTTGACCCCTGTGTCCTCCGTGTGTGATGAGAGGACGCTGTGACCTTTGACCTCTCCATGTGTGTGTGTGTGATGAGAGGACACGGTGACCTTTGACCTCTCCATGTGTGTGTGTGATGAGAGGACACTGTGACCTTTGACCTCTCCATGTGTGTGTGTGATGAGAGGACGCGGTGACCTTTGACCTCT
>JABXJD010000469.1:225000-230000 GCA_013375575.1 Percina caprodes | reverse complement strand
TAACCTCCGTCCCCATCCTCTGTCTCTGTGTCTAACCTCCGTCCCCGTCCTCTGTCTCTGTCTCTAACCTCCGTCCCCGTCCTCTGTCTCTGTGTCTAACCTCCGTCCCCGTCCCCTGTCTCTGTGTCGGTGCTCTAACCTCCGTCCCCGTCCTCTGTCTCTGTGTCTAACCTCTGTCCCCGTCTTCTGTCTCTGTGTCGGTGCTCTAATGGCGTTTTTCCACTGCATGGTATCTACTCGCCTTTTTTGGTTTTCCATTACGAAAAAAAGTCCCTGGGACCTGCTACCAGGGACTTTATGTAGTCCCTGGGACCTGCTACCAGGGACTTTATGTAGTCCCTGGGACCTGCTACCAGGGACTTTATGTAGTCCCTGGGACCTGCTACCAGGGACTTTATGTAGTCCTTTATGTAGTCCCTGGGACCTGCTACCAGGGACTTCTACCTACCTAACCTGCGGCTGATTTGACAAAAGAAGATTTTTTATTTCCTTTGTTAAATAAAGTTGTTTACCTTTTGTAAAATTATGCTTTTTCCTTCTTTCAAATCGCGTTTTCCCTTCATTAAATGTCTGATTTGAGTTTTTATTGTCCTGGTGGTGCGTGCAGGTCCAGAGCCGCCTGGCGGGCATCGAGGAGCGCTACAAGGAGGTGGTGGAGCTGACCCGCCTCAGGAAGCAGGCGCTGCAGGACGCCCTGGCGCTCTACAGGATGCTGAGCGAGGCCAGCGCCTGCGAGGTCTGGATCGACGAGAAGGAGCAGTGGCTCAACAGCATGGACATCCCCGAGAAACTGGAGGACCTGGAGGTGGTCCAGCACCGGTGGGGGGCCGACGCAAAACACGCAAAAAAGACATTCATGCCATATTACCATATCACGATATCTGGTCTCATATCACCATATCTGGTCTCATATCACGATATCTGGTCTCATATCACGATATCTGGTCTCATATCACGATATCTGGTCTCATATCACGATATCTGGTCTCATATCACGATATCTGGTCTCATATCACGATATCTGGTCTCATATCACGATATCTGGTCTCGTATCACGATATCTGGTCTCATATCACGATATCTGGTCTCATATCACGATATAATATCCATATTATATGGATATTATATCGTGATATGTTGTCCTGATGAGAGCAATTTATCTTTTTTTACTTTAGACTTTCTAAAGCAGAAAGTGTCATTTTGTGTAATTTACTGTCTCTCTTTGTGTGTGTGTGTGTGTGTGTGTTTCTCTGTGTTTGTGTGTGTGTGTCTGTGTGTCTGTGTGGTGTGTGTGTTTCTGTGTGTGTGTGTGTGTGTGTGTGTCTGTGTGGTGTCTGTGTGGTGTGTGTGTGTGTGTGTCTGTGTGGTGTGTGTGTTTCTCTGTGTGTGTCTGTGTGGTGTGTGTGTTTCTCTGTGTGTGTCTGTGTGGTGTGTGTGTTTCTCTGTGTGTGTGTGTGTGTGTGTGTGTGTGTGTGTGTGTGTGTGTGTGTGTGTGTGCAGCTTTGAGAGTTTGGAGCCGGAGATGAACAACCAGGCGTCCCGGGTTGCCGTGGTGAACCAGGTTGCCAGGCAACTGATCCACAGTGGACATCCCAGTGAAAAGGAGATCAAAGCCCAGCAGGACAAACTCAACACCAGGTAATCTATCACCAGGTAATCTATCACCAGGTAATCTATCACCAGGTAATCTATCACCAGGTAATCTATCACCAGGTAATCTATCACCAGGTAATCTATCACCAGGTAATCTATCACCAGGTAATCTATCACCAGGTAATCTATTACCAGGTAATCTATTACCAGGTAATCTATCACCAGGTAATCTATCACCAGGTAATCTATCACCAGGTAATCTATCACCAGGTAATCTATCACCAGGTAATCTATCACCAGGTAATCTATCACCAGGTAATCTATCACCAGGTAATCTATTACCAGGTAATCTATCACCAGGTAATCTATCACCAGGTAATCTATCACCAGGTAATCTATCACCAGGTAATCTATCACCAGGTAATCTATCACCAGGTAATCTATCACCAGGTAATCTATCACCAGGTAATCTATCACCAGGTAATCTATCACCAGGTAATCTATCACCAGGTAATCTATCACCAGGTAATCTATCACCAGGTAATCTATCACCAGGTAATCTATTACCAGGTAATCTATTACCAGGTAATCTATTACCAGGTAATCTATTACCAGGTAATCTATCACCAGGTAATCTATCACCAGGTAATCTATCACCAGGTAATCTATCACCAGGTAATCTATCACCAGGTAATCTATCACCAGGTAATCTATTACCAGGTAATCTATTACCAGGTAATCTATTACCAGGTAATCTATCACCAGGTAATCTATCACCAGGTAATCTATCACCAGGTAATCTATCACCAGGTAATCTATTACCAGGTAATCTATCACCAGGTAATCTATCACCAGGTAATCTATCACCAGGTAATCTATCACCAGGTAATCTATCACCAGGTAATCTATCACCAGGTAATCTATTACCAGGTAATCTATTACCAGGTAATCTATTACCAGGTAATCTATCACCAGGTAATCTATCACCAGGTAATCTATCACCAGGTAATCTATCACCAGGTAATCTATCACCAGGTAATCTATCACCAGGTAATCTATTACCAGGTAATCTATTACCAGGTAATCTATTACCAGGTAATCTATCACCAGGTAATCTATCACCAGGTAATCTATCACCAGGTAATCTATCACCAGGTAATCTATCACCAGGTAATCTAACTTTTTATCAATTTTTTTTAACTTTTTCTTACGTTTTTGTCCCTTTTTTCAACACTTTTGACGTTTTTTTTTTCAATGTTTCTCACTTTTTTTAATGTTTTCAACACTTTTCACACTAGTTTTAGTTATTTTTGGAATTTATGGTCAATAAAGCTCATTTATAGGAAATTATACCTAATGTTTGAGTTAGAAAAGCAGAAATTAGGAATTATTGAGACTAAAATTAAAGGAATGGATGTTGATGATAATCACAGACTGGAATATGTCAACTTTTACTCTCAATACTATTTCAAAAACACTTCAATTTGGTTTCAAATGCTATAAAATTGAATAAGACGCCCCAAAATTAATGAAAGTAGAGATTTGTACTTGGCAAAGAGCGTTGTGTGGAATCAATCATGTTATTTTGGTTATTTTTCCAATTCATGGTAAAGAAACCTCATTTATATGAAATTATATAATTTTTTTGTCTTTTGTCAAAGTTTTTTTGGGAAATAAAACACCCAAAATTCGATAAAGCAGAGACCTGATCCTTCAGCGTTATACGGACCCATCCGTGTCATATTTGGATGAAAGAATCCCAAATTTCTGATGTAGAGACTTTTAAAACCGGGTCAGATTTGACCCAGGACAACAGGAGGGTTAACTCATGTTGTCGTCATATTGTTGCTGATGGCGTCTGTCTCCATCCGTCCAGGTGGAGCCAGTTCCGAGACCTGGTGGACCAGAAGAAAGACAGTCTGAGCTCGGCTCTGGGCGTCCAGAACTACCACCTGGAGTGCAACGAGACCAAGTCCTGGATCAAAGAGAAGACCAAGGTACCCACAGGACTTTGTTTTATTCCACCACAGCAGAGGTTACGTCCCCGTCTTGAGTCTCTGAGCTAGAGCCCAGGTCTCAAGTCTCTGAGCTAGAGTCCAGGTCTCAAGTCTCTGAGCTAGAGCCCAGGTCTCAAGTCTCTGAGCTAGAGTCCAGGTCTCAAGTCTCTGAGCTAGAGCCCAGGTCTCAAGTCTCTGAGCTAGAGCCCAGGTCTCAAGTCTCTGAGCTAGAGCCCAGGTCTCAAGTCTCTGAACTAGAGTCCAAGTCTCAACTCTCTGAGCTAGAGTCCAACTCTCTGAGCTAGAGTCCAAGTCAAGTCTCAAGTCTTTGAGCTAGAGTCCAAATCTCAAGTCTCTGAGCAGGTCTTTACCGTTAGATGTGAGATGGTGTCAGAATGTAGTCTTTTCAAAGTCTTCTAGCATACGGCAGGCATCAAGTCCGAGTCTGAAACCCGAGTCCCCGTCTCTGCTGTCCTCCGCCAGGTGATCGAGTCGACCCAGGAGCTGGGGAACGACCTGGCCGGCGTCATGGCGCTGCAGAGGAAGCTGACGGGGATGGAGCGCGACCTCGCCGCCATCGAAGACAAGCTGGGCGACCTGGGCAAAGAGGCGGATCGCCTGGCCTCCGAGCACCCGGAACAGTCCGACGCCATCAAGGGACGCCTGGCCGAGATCACCGGCGTATGGGACGAGATGAAGGTAGGACACCAAATCTTCAGGAGCACCTACAATCATACTAGTTAAGCAGATGTATTCCCAACTTGTATAGTTATTGTATCCTAGTTTATTTCATGTATATTGTATGTATGTATATTGTGTCCTAGTATCGCAGTAAATCGCAATCATATCGTATAATGGCATAAGTATCGTGATGATATCGTCTCTGGAGGTGTCTGGTGATTCATTACCTAAGGAGTACATCTCATCAGCTAAGGAGTACATCTCATCAGCTTTGTGTGTCTTTCTGTTTCCAGGACACCATGAAGAACCGTGAGGAGTCTCTGGGTGAGGCCAGCAAGCTGCAGCAGTTCCTGCGCGAGCTGGACGACTTCCAGTCGTGGCTGTCGCGCACTCAGACGGCCATCGCCTCGGAGGACATGCCCAACACGCTGGCCGAGGCCGAGAAGCTGCTGACCCAGCACGAGAACATCAAGAACGAAATCCACAACTACGAAGAGGACTATCAGAAGATGCGGGACATGGGCGAGATGGTGACGCAGGGCCAGACGGACGCGCAGTACATGTTCCTGCGCCAGCGGCTGCAGGCGCTCGACACCGGCTGGAGCAGCTGCACAAGATGTGGGAGAACCGGCAGAACCTGCTGTCCCAGTCGCACGCCTACCAGCTGTTCCTCAGGGACACCAAGCAGGCCGAGGCCTTCCTCAACAACCAGGTAAACCCGCCGTGTCT
>JABXJD010000469.1:202500-220000 GCA_013375575.1 Percina caprodes | reverse complement strand
GGAAGAGAGGGAGAGAGGGAGGGAGAGGGAAGGGAAGGAGGAAGGGAGGGAGAGAGAGAGGGAGAGAGGAAGGGAGGGAGGGGGAGAGGAAGGGTGGGAAGGAGGAAGGGAGGGAGAGAGAGAGTGAGGGAGGGAGGGAGGGAAAGAGGGAGGGAGGGAGGGAGAGAGGAAGGAGGGAGGGAAGGAGGAAGGGAGAGAGAGGAAGGGAGGAAGAGAGGGAGGGAGGAGGGAGGGAGGGAGGGAGGGAGAGAGAGAGAGGGAGGGACAGAGAGAGAGGAAGAGAGGGAGAGAGGAAGGGAGGGAGGGAGAGAGGGAGGGAGAGAGAGAGAGAGGAAGAGAGGGAGAGAGGGAGGGAGAGGAAGGGTGGGAAGGAGGAAGGGAGGGAGAGAGAGAGGAAGAGAGGGAGAGAGGAAGGGAGGGAGGGGGAGAGGAAGGGTGGGAAGGAGGAAGGGAGGGAGAGAGAGAGTGAGGGAGGGAGGGAGGGAAAGAGGGAGGGAGGGAGAGAGGAAGGAGGGAGGGAAGGAGGAAGGGAGAGAGAGAGAGTGAGGGAGGGAGGGAGAAGGAGGGAGAGAGAGGGAGTGAGGGATATTCTTTTTCATGAAATATAACAACTTTTTTTAGACTTATATTAGATGTTAGATGTTAGATGTTAGATGTTAGATGTTAGCTATTAGATATTAGATGTTAGATGTTAGATGTTAGATGTTAGATGTTAGCTATTAGATATTAGATATTAGATGTTAGATATTAGATGTTAGATGTTAGATATTAGATGTTAGATGTTAGATGTTAGATATTAGATGTTAGATGTTAGATATTAGATGTTAGATGTTAGATGTTAGATGTTAGATATTAGATGTTAGATGATAGATGTTAGATGTTAGATATTAGATGTTAGATGTTAGATATTAGATGTTAGATGTTAGATGTTAGATGTTAGATGTTAGATGCTAGATGCTAGATGCTAGATGTCAGATGTCAGATGTTAGATGTTAGATGTTAGATGTTAGATATTAGATGTTAGATGTTAGCTATTAGATATTAGATGTTAGATGTTAGATATTAGATGTTAGATATTAGATGTTAGATATTAGATGTTAGATGTTAGATGTTAGCTATTAGATGATATTAGATTACCTTTTGAATTCTGCGATCGCATAATCACGTTTTTCTGGAGGCGACTGCACTCCGCTACGATGCTGCTGTCTTCTGCTGCGTGTCTCACCTGTAACCCGTCTCTCCTGCAGATCCTGGAGAGCCAGGTGGAGGTGCGTCAGAAGGAGGTGGAGGAGCTGCAGAGCCAGTCGCAGGCGCTCAGCCAGGAGGGGAAAGGCTCGGACGAGACGGACGGCCAGAGGATCAGCGTGGAGAAGAAGTTCCAGGAGCTGCAGGCGCCGCTGCAGAAGAGGCGGGACATCCTCATGGCGTCCCGCGAGATCCACCAGTTCAACCGGGACGTGGAGGACGAGATCGTGAGTACACCGGAGACTTTAACCCTCGGACAGGAAGTCAAAAGATCTCTATAGCTCTGTTTCCGTCCACGCGGTTTTATCCAAATTCAGTGATATTGAATGAAAAATTCTTTATGGAAACAGTCAAATTTGATGGATTTCATGAATATCGACTCAGAGGAAATATTCATCATTTCTCCTGATGATATTCGGCTTGTGATGGATTTTGGCAATTTTCATAGTGCAATTTACTAATTAATGTGTAATTTATTGTATATATATATATATATATGTATATGTATATATTGTATAGCAATATACAATATATATACATATATACAAGATGTATTGCTATATTTTGTATATATATTGTATAAAATATATACATATATACAAGATGTATTGCTATATTTTGTATATATGTATATATATAAAATATATACATATATACAAGATGTATTGCTATATCTTGTATATATGTATATATATTGTATAAAATATATACATATATACAAGATGTATTGCTATATCTTGTATATATGTATATATATTGTATAAAATATATACATATATACAAGATGTATTGCTATATCTTGTATATATGTATATATATTGTATAAAATATATACATATATACAAGATGTATTGCTATATCTTGTATATATATGTATATATATATATTGTATAAAATATATACATATATACAAGATGTATTGCTATATCTTGTATATATATGTATATATTTTATACAATATATATACAAGATGTATTGCTATATCTTGTATATATATGTATATATTTTATACAATATATACACAAGATGTATTGCTATATCTTGTACACTTCTCTCTCTCTCTACACTTCTTTGCTGTTGCAAACTGCAGTTTCCCCTCTGTGGGACAAATAAAGGTTTTCTTATCTTAAGTAATGAGTTGCGATTAAGTTTTAGGTCATTTTATGGTTGCAACACGCCACAAACCGCAGAAGAAGAAGTTGTAGTTTATTTCAGACGGGATCCATTTTGTCTAGAAACACCTTGTTGTTGTTGAATGTTGTGATTCAGTGAAAATGAATGGAAACACCTTTTAAAATGTCTCAAATCGATCTGATAGACCAGTCTGACCTTAAAACAGCGTGACAGTGTGATGTCATTACGTAACAGGTTTTTATTGGCTTTGAAGCCGTTGGATGGAGGTTTTTTTACTGAACTTCAGATAATTTGATTGACACGTGGATGGAGACTGAGTTATTGTTCTTGTGAGATATATATATATATATATATATATATATATATATATATATATATATATATATATATATATATATATATATATATGTATGTATATATATATATGTATGTATGTGTGTATACATGTTAATAGCAGTAACAATGTGAGTGTGTCTGGGTGCAGCTGTGGGTGGAGGAGCGGATGCCTCTGGCTACGTCCACCGACCATGGACACAACCTGCAGACTGTCCAGCTGCTCATCAAGAAGAACCAGGTACACACACACACACACACACACACACACACACATGCAGACACACACGCAGGCACACACACACACACACACACATGCAGACACACACACGCAGGCACACACACACACACACACACACACACACACACACACACACACACACACACACACACACACACATGCAGACACACACACGCAGGCACACACACACACACGCAGACACACACACGCAGGCACACACACACAAACACACACACACACACTCACACACTCACACAAACACACACACACACACAAACACACACTCACTCACTCACACAAACACACACGCACACACACTCACTCAATCACACACACACACACACACACACACACTCACTCACTCACACAACACACACGCACGCACACACACGCGCACACACACTCGCTCACTCACACAAACACACGCACACACACACACTCACACACACACTCACTCACTCATTCACACACACATGCAGACACGCACACACGCACACTCACTCACTCACTCACTTACACAAACCTCACTCACTCTTACATACTTACTTACATACTTACTTACATACTTACTTACATACTAACTTACATACTTACTTACATACTTACTTACATACTAACTTACATACTTACTTACATACATACATACTAACTTACATACTAACTTACATACTAACTTACATACTAACTTACATACTAACTTACATACTTACTTACATACTAACTTACATACTTACTTACATACTTACTTACATACTAACTTACATACTTACTTACATACTAACTTACATACATACATACTAACTTACATACTAACTTACATACTAACTTACATACTTACTTACATACTTACTTACATACTTACTTACATACTAACTTACATACTTACTTACATACTTACTTACATACTAACTTACATACTTACTTACATACTAACTTACATACATACATACTAACTTACATACTAACTTACATACTAACTTACATACATACATACTAACTTACATACTAACTTACATACTAACTTACATACTAACTTACATACTTACTTACATACTTACTTACATACTAACTTACATACTTACTTACATACTTACTTACATACTAACTTACATACTTACTTACATACTAACTTACATACATACATACTAACTTACATACTAACTTACATACTAACTTACATACATACATACTAACTTACATACTAACTTACATACTAACTTACATACTAACTTACATACTTACTTACATACTTACTTACATACTAACTTACATACTAACTTACATACTAACTTACATACATACTAACTTACATACTTACATACTAACTTACATACTAACTTACATACTAACTTACATACTAACTTACATACTAACTTACATACATACATACTAACTTACATACTAACTTACATACTTACTTACATACTAACTTACATACTAACTTACATACATACATACTAACTTACATACTAACTTACATACTAACTTACATACATATATACTAACTTACATACTTACATACTAACTTACATACTAACTTACATACTAACTTACATACATACATACTAACTTACATACTAACTTACATACTAACTTACATACTAACTTACATACATACATACTAACTTACATACTAACTTACATACTTACTTACATACTAACTTACATACTAACTTACATACATACATACTAACTTACATACTAACTTACATACTAACTTACATACATATATACTAACTTACATACTAACTTACATACTAACTTACATACATACATACTAACTTACATACTAACTTACATACATACATACTAACTTACATACTAACTTACATACTAACTTACATACTAACTTACATACTAACTTACATACTAACGTCCGTGCTCCCGTCCTTCCTCTGCCCCCCCAGACTCTGCAGAAGGAGATCCAGGGCCATCAGCCGCGCTACGACGACATCTTCGAGCGCAGCCAGCACGTCCTGCGGGAGGACAGCCCGACGGCCGAGCTGATCCGCCAGCGCCTCGCCGGGCTCACGGCGCTGTGGGACCAGATCCGGAAGGAGACGGAGAAGCGCCACACCCGCCTCAGCGAGGCCCACGAAGCCCAGCAGTACTACTTCGACGCCGCCGAGGCCGAGGCCTGGATGAGCGAACAGGAGCTCTACATGATGTTAGAGGAGAAGGCCAAGGTGAGGGGTTATGAAATGGAGAAAAATCATTGAAAAGACGTGAAGAAGCGTGACAAAAGAGTAGAAAAAGGCATAAAAGTCAGAATTCTGACTTACTTGTTAATGAGCTATGACGCGGTTCAGCGGGTTAACGGCAGCAACCAATCAGAATATAGACGTCCTTCACGCTGGCTGATCCCGGAGAAACATACAATACAATGTCAACTTTAACAAAACATTAATTCTGAGGACAAGTTCATAATCACCGTTGCTAGGTTACCTATCGTTAATGATATGATGCTGTTTGCGTATAGGGACCTCCATAGAAAAACAACAGAAATGTGGAAATAAAGTCAGAATTCTGTGTGTGTGTGTGTGTGTGTGTGTGTGTGTGTGTGTGTGTGTGTGTGTGTGTGTGTGTGTGTGTGTCTCAGGACGAGCAGAGTTCGGTGGCCATGCTGAAGAAGCACCAGATCCTGGAGCAGGCGGTGGAGGACTACGCCGACACCGTCCACCAGCTGTCCAGCACCAGCCGGGGCCTGGTGGCCGCCGAACACCCCGACAGGTGAGGGCCACCGGGGGCCACACTCAAAAACAGGAATCCGGTCCTCACATATCTGGCCCTCACATATCTGGCCCTCACATATCTGGCCCTCACATATCTGGCCCTCACATATCTGGCCCTCACATATCTGGCCCTCACATATCCGGTCCTCACATACCCGGCCCTCACATATCCGGCCCTCACATATCCAGCCCTCACATATCCGGCCACCCGGTCCTCACATACCCGGCCCTCACATACCCGGTCCTCACATACCCGGCCCTCACACACCCGGCCCTCACATATCTGGCCCTCACATATCCGGCCACCCGGTCCTCACATACCCGGCCCTCACATATCCGGTCCTCACATACCCGGCCCTCACATACCCGGCCCTCACATACCCGGCCCTCACATACCCGGCCCTCACATACCTGGCCCTCACATACCCAGCCCTCACATATCCGGTCCTCACATATCTGGCCCTCACATATCTGGCCCTCACATACCCGGCCCTCACATACCCGGCCCTCACATACCTGGCCCTCACATACCCAGCCCTCACATATCCGGTCCTCACATACCCGGCCCTCACATACCCGGCCAACCGGTCCTCACATACCCGGCCAACCGGTCCTCACATACCCGGCCCTCACATACCCGGCCAACCGGTCCTCACATACCCGGCCAACCGGTCCTCACATACCCGGCCAACCGGTCCTCACATATCCGGTCCTCACATATCCGGTCCTCACATACCCGGCCCTCACATACCCGGCCCTCACATATCCGGTCCTCACATACCCGGCCCTCACATACCCGGCCCTCACATACCCGGTCCTCACATACCCGGCCCTCACATACCCGGTCCTCACATATCTGCGAATTCACTCAGAAAATAAGCACCAGATATGTAGAGTTTCTTAAAATGCTTTTATTCAGTCAAAGAAGTCAATTAATTATTTTTTGGGCTTTTCTGCCTTTAATTTTTGAAAAGACAGTTAGATAGAGCAATTCTAGACCCCTCTATAATCTACAGATAGAGCAGGTCTAGACCGCTCTATAATCTACAGATAGAGCAAGTCTAGACCCCTCTATAATCTACAGATAGAGCAGGTCTAGACCCCTCTATAATCTACAGATAGAGCAGGTCTAGACCCCTCTATAATCTACAGGTAGAGCAGGTCTAGACCCCTCTATAATTTACAGATAGAGCAGGTCTAGACCGCTCTATAATCTACAGATAGAGCAGGTCTAGACCGCTCTATAATCTACAGATAGAGCAGGTCTAGACCGCTCTATAATCTACAGATAGAGCAGGTCTAGACCCTCTATAATTTACAGATAGAGCAGGTCTAGACCCTCTATAATCTACAGATAGAGCAGGTCTAGACCGCTCTATAATCTACAGATAGAGCAGGTCTAGACCGCTCTATAATCTACAGATAGAGCAGGTCTAGACCGCTCTATAATCTACAGATAGAGCAGGTCTAGACCGCTCTATAATCTACAGATAGAGCAGGTCTAGACCCCTCTATAATTTACAGATAGAGCAGGTCTAGACCGCTCTATAATCTACAGATAGAGCAGGTCTAGACCGCTCTATAATCTACAGATAGAGCAAGTCTAGACCCTCTATAATCTACAGATAGAGCAGGTCTAGACCCCTCTATAATCTACAGATAGAGCAGGTCTAGACCCCTCTATAATCTACAGGTAGAGCAGGTCTAGACCCCTCTGTAATTTACAGATAGAGCAGGTCTAGACCGCTCTATAATCTACAGATAGAGCAGGTCTAGACCGCTCTATAATCTACAGATAGAGCAGGTCTAGACCCCTCTATAATCTACAGATAGAGCAGGTCTAGACCGCTCTATAATCTACAGATAGAGCAAGTCTAGACCCCTCTATAATCTACAGATAGAGCAGGTCTAGACCCCTCTATAATCTACAGATAGAGCAGGTCTAGACCCCTCTATAATTTACAGATAGAGCAGGTCTAGACCGCTCTATAATCTACAGATAGAGCAGGTCTAGACCGCTCTATAATCTACAGATAGAGCAAGTCTAGACCCCTCTATAATCTACAGATAGAGCAGGTCTAGACCCCTCTATAATCTACAGATAGAGCAGGTCTAGACCCCTCTATAATCTACAGGTAGAGCAGGTCTAGACCCCTCTGTAATTTACAGATAGAGCAGGTCTAGACCGCTCTATAATCTACAGATAGAGCAGGTCTAGACCGCTCTATAATCTACAGATAGAGCAGGTCTAGACCCCTCTATAATCTACAGATAGAGCAGGTCTAGACCGCTCTATAATCTACAGATAGAGCAAGTCTAGACCCCTCTATAATCTACAGATAGAGCAGGTCTAGACCCCTCTATAATCTACAGATAGAGCAGGTCTAGACCCCTCTATAATCTACAGGTAGAGCAGGTCTAGACCCCTCTATAATTTACAGATAGAGCAGGTCTAGACCGCTCTATAATCTACAGATAGAGCAGGTCTAGACCGCTCTATAATCTACAGATAGAGCAGGTCTAGACCGCTCTATAATCTACAGATAGAGCAGGTCTAGACCCCTCTATAATCTACAGATAGAGCAGGTCTAGACCGCTCTATAATGTACAGATAGAGCAGGTCTAGACCGCTCTATAATCTACAGATAGAGCAGGTCTAGACCGCTCTATAATCTACAGATAGAGCAGGTCTAGACCGCTCTATAATCTACAGATAGAGCAGGTCTAGACCGCTCTATAATCTACAGATAGAGCAGGTCTAGACCCCTCTATAATTTACAGATAGAGCAGGTCTAGACCCCTCTATAATCTACAGATAGAGCAGGTCTAGACCGCTCTATAATCTACAGATAGAGCAGGGCTAGACCGCTCTATAATCTACAGATAGAGCAGGTCTAGACCCCTCTATAATCTGCAGGTAGAGCAGGTCTAGACCGCTCTATAATCTACAGATAGAGCAGGTCTAGACCGCTCTATAATCTACAGATAGAGCAGGTCTAGACCCCTCTATAATCTGCAGGTAGAGCAGGTCTAGACCGCTCTATAATCTACAGATAGAGCAGGTCTAGACCGCTCTATAATCTACAGATAGAGCAGGTCTAGACCGCTCTATAATCTACAGATAGAGCAGGTCTAGACCGCTCTATAATCTACAGATAGAGCAGGTCTAGACCGCTCTATAATCTACAGATAGAGCAGGTCTAGACCCCTCTATAATTTACAGATTGGGAATGGCAGAGTGGAGAGAGAGGGGGGAGTTCTTGTCCAATGGGACTTTAAAATGGCTCCCGTCCTCCTGGCGCCCAATCAGGAGACAGTAATCATATTCTCCATTATCTGTGTACTCATAGATCACCTACTATTGCAGGGTGAGAGACATTATAACCCAAATATGACCCCAGGGTCATACCAACTGAAGCTAATCCCAGATTTGGTGCTGTGGTTTTGCAGCGAGCGTATCGGCATGCGCCAGTCCCAGGTGGACAAGCTGTACGCCGGGCTGAAGGACTTGTCGGAGGAGCGTCGGGGGAAGCTGGACGAGCGTCTGCGTCTCTTCCAGCTGAACCGCGAGGTGGACGACCTGGAGCAGTGGATCGCGGAGAGGGAGGTGGTGGCCGGGTCCCACGAGCTGGGACAGGACTACGAGCACGTCACCGTGAGTACAATACATCGCTTTACTTATTAGAAAAGTACTTTTTAAAATCTGGAATTTTACTTTTAAGTATTTTTTCTTTAACCCTTGTATAGTATTCAGGTCAAATTGACCCATTTCTCATTTTTCCAAGAAGAAAAATGGTCCCAGTTCCATGTTTTCTACCTGAAATCAGCACCTTACCTTATTTCCTGAGATAAACATGTATTCCTGACTCAGAACATTATTGTGGATATGACACTTATGTTGTTTCCATAGTGATTTTTAACATGAATTATAACCTGATGATAAAAACGAACCCCACTTCCATCTTTAATAGTGTTCTAGTAGAGACTGATTAATTCCCTGAACATAGATGTTATCTCAGCTGCTGGAAATGGAGATAAAGACAATATTTGTTAATAGATTATGAAGGAAAATGTTATTTCAAAATTGTTTTTAAAACCCCAAATAAGTCCCGGGTCAGTTTGACCCGAGGGACACGAGAGGGTCCCGAAGGTGGAGACAACACGAGGGTTAAAGTGCCATATTGGGAAAAAAATCACCTTTTTTGGGAGCAGAATATGGGCCCTTTAAAGTACGGAGTAAAAAAACAAGAAAGGGTCTCTAACGTTGCTTTGGCCGAGTATCTGTCAACACATTATGGCTTGTTGCCCCTTATCAAATCTCAAAAGTCTGTGATTTATAATGAGATTTTAAGTATGATAAGTATAAATATGATATTAAATACGTATGATTATATTCCTACTTATATAACATACCTATGAAAGTAAAAGTTTCTTTAAGTAACTTTTAATATAATAGTTTTTTTAGCGGTAATTTTACTTGTACTTACGTAAAAGTACGCCAAAGTAATAGTACTTACTGGTTACCTCTGGTAACCAGTGGGGGGGGGGGTCACCGGATGCCTCCCGATACTTATGCCACGATACGATATTATTGCAATATTTTGCGATATATTGTAATTTATAACCTTTTTTCCAACTTGTAATTTTCCCCAATTTCACATGTCGTCCCCAAAATGTGATCTCTACTACCGTGTTTCTGCAGATGCTGCAGGAGCGTTTCCGAGAGTTCGCCCGCGACACGGGGACCATCGGCCAGGAGCGCGTGGACACGGTGAACCGGCAGGCGGACGAGCTGATCAACGGCGGCCACGCCGACGCCGCCACCGTCGCGGAGTGGAAGGACGGCCTGAACGAGGCGTGGGCCGACCTGCTGGAGCTCATCGACACGCGCACGCAGATCCTCGCCGCCTCCTACGAGCTGCACAAGTTCTACCACGACGCCAAGGAGATCCTGAACCGCATCCTGGACAAACACAAGAAGCTGCCGGAGGAGCTGGGCCGCGACCAGAACACCGTGGAGACTCTGCAGAGGATGCACACCACCTTCCAGCACGACATCCAGGCACTGGGGACACAGGTACAGGGGCTGGGGACACGGGTACAGGGACTGGGGACACGGGTACAGGGGCTGGGGACACGGGTACAGGGGCTGGAACTCAGGTACAGGGGCTGGGGACACAGGTACAGGGGCTGGGGACACAGGTACAGGGGCTGGGGACACAGGTACAGGGGCTGGAACTCAGGTACAGGGGCTGGGGACACAGGTACAGGGGCTGGGGACACAGGTACAGGGGCTGGAACTCAGGTACAGGGGCTGGAACTCAGGTACAGGGGCTGGGGACACAGGTACAGGGGCTGGGGAGTCAGGTACAGGGGCTGGGAACACGGGTACAGGGGCTGGGAACACGGGTACAGGGGCTGGGGACACAGGTACAGGGGCTGGGGACACAGGTACAGGGGCTGGGGACACAGGTACAGGGGCTGGGGACACAGGTACAGGGGCTGGGGACACAGGTACAGGGACTGGAACTCAGGTTCAGCGGCTGGGGACACAGGTACAGGGGCTGGAACTCGGGTACAGGGGCTGGGGACACGGGTACAGGGGCTGGGGACACGGGTACAGGGGCTGGAACTCGGGTACAGGGACTGGAACTCGAGTACAGGGGCTGGGGACACGGGTACAGGCGCTGGAGACACGAGTACAGGGACTGGGAACTCAGGTACGTGGGCTCTGTTAGAAACAGGGACGTGAAAAACCTGAAACACATTCAAATTTTACAAGAAGTCCCCTTGTTTTTAATTTACAAACTTCTCTGGGGCAGTACGGTGGCTCACAGCAAGAAGGTTGTGGGTTCGAATCCAGGCCAAGATGGTTGTGGATGTGGCCAGGTTGGCTCAGTGGTAGAGCGGGCGCACATGTACCGCGAGGTTTATGCCTCGACGCAGAAGTCCGGGGTTTGATTCCTGTGACGATTTCCTGCACCTCTTCCCCTTTCTGTCATAAAGGCGGAAAAGCCCAAAAAATAATCTTAGAAGGTTGTGGGTTCGAATCCTGGGCCTTCCTATGTGGAGTTTGCATGTTCTCCATGTGGGTTTCCTCCGGGTTCCCCCCACCATAAAGACATGCATGCTGGGTAACTAGGACAGTTGGTTAACACTGGCGCATTTACAGTCGTTCTGATCTAAGACCATACAGGAAGTTCTCAGCTTCTTCACCGATATTCCAACCTGAACCTCTTCTTCCTCTTCTTCTTCTTCTTCTTCTTCTTTCTCTTTGCTCTCAGGTGCGGCAGCTTCAGGAAGACGCGGTCCGTCTGCAGTCCGCCTACGCCGGAGACAAAGCGGACGACATTCAGAAGAGAGAAGGAGAGGTGAGCTTCCACGTCTTCAGTAAACCCGAGAAGTTCTTAGTTGACTTCTTCATGGTTAACAATGCTGATGTTGATGCTAACATCGTAGCTAGCAAGCTAGCTCTCCATCCTAAAGGCCATTTGACCCAAAAAGGAGAACACGGTGAATCTTTAAAGTGGCGTTTCTGTCCTAATTCTGCTTTTAAATGGAAGTCTGACTCGGGTGCATTCACACAAACACCCTAGGGTGCATTTTGGGGCGAGAGTTACGCTTTAGAGTGAGTTTAAAGTCAAAATTTAGACTTTATTTCAGATTTTAGGCATTAAGACTCGGACTGTCCTCCTTCGTTGACTAACACTATTTATCGACAGAGCTGTGGCTTTGAGACTAGACAAGCTCAATATTAATATAGTTAATTAACATCTGGAAAACGGAGTTTCTACACAATGAATCCTGCAAAAGCACCAGAAATGTGCTCATAAGTAGCTTGGAAATGAGTAATTAAGCATGAATAAGCATAAAAAAATGACTAATCCACTAAGAAAAACCACAGATTAGTTGACTTATCGACTAAAAGGGGACAGCCCTACGCGAGTCTCCGTAAAAACTTCCCTAATTTATGTATTTCCGTCAAAAATTGTCAGTTTTTGTCTTCCATAGAAAACCATCTTTCTCTTACTGGTTGACTTAATGAACGCCTAAAACTAAATGAGTTATAGGTGGTTAGATTCCCAGAGAGAAGAATCTCAAATACAGGGGGTTTCTAACTCAGAATAGGCCTTTTTGGGTGGGGGGCTATGCACGACAGTAAGCATGATGGTTAGCGTGCATGTAAAGGCAATAAATGGGACAACTTAAAGGATAAAATGCCAAAAATGGCTTCAGCTTCTAAAAAAATGAGGATTTGCTGCGTTTTCCTATTCATAAAATATGAAATATGTCTTTGTAAAGTAGGACGGCTTTGTTTTGGGACATTTTGGGACACATGAAAGCATCTTGGGAACTTGTGACGGACATTTTTCATAATTTTCTAATTGATGAATCAATGAATTATAGAACATAAAAGGCAGATTCATCATTAGTATTTGGCCTTAAATCACACCTGTGTGACTCACATCTCTGTTCTGGATTAAAAAAAAGTTTAAAAAAAATAGAGAAACATGCGGGGTGGGGGCAGTGAGCATGCTCAGTCCGCATACAGTAAAGCCAATGAGTGTGTGTTACCTTATTTGATAGAAATCTACACACATTTGCCTGTTATTTCTGACGATTTAACAAAAAAAAACTGTCTATTATGCTTATTATACTTAGCAAAACATGGGGACACGGGGACATGGGGACATGGTGATATGGGGACATGGTAACATGGGGACATGGGGATATGGTAACATGGTGATATGGGGACATGGTGATATGTGGACACGGGACACGGGGACATGGGGACTTGAGAACATGGTAACACGGGGACATAGGGACTTGAGAACATGGGAACTTGAGAACATGGGGACACGGGGACTTGAGAACATGGGGACATGGTAACATGGGGACTTGAGAACATGGGGACATGGTAACATGGGGACACGGGCAATGGTGACAAGGGGACACGGGGACATGGGGACTTGAGAACATGGGGACATGGGGACTTGAGAACATGGTAACACGGGGACATGGGGACTTGAGAACATGGGGACATGGTAACATGGGGACACGGGGACTTGAGAACATGGGGACATGGTAACATGGGGACTTGAGAACATGGGGACATGGTAACATGGGGACACGGGCAATGGTGACAAGGGGACACGGGGACATGGGGACTTGAGAACATGGGGACATGGGGACTTGAGAACATGGTAACACGGGGACATGGGGACTTGAGAACATGGGGACATGGTAACATGGGGACACGGGGACATGGGAACTTGAGAACATGGGGACACGGGGACTTGAGAACATGGGGACATGGTAACATGGGGACACAGGGGCAATGGTGACATGGGCACACGGGGACATGGGGACTTGAGAACATGGGGACACAGGGACATGGTGACATGGGGACACGGGGTCCAGGTGGAAAAAATTACACTTTTTTTTTGATCAGATCTCGGATTATATCAGATATTTAATCATAAATGTAACGAAAACATCACATTAGATAAAACTGAATTCTTCTCACAATGGAGAAATCCCCTTATTACAGCAGTAAAAAGTACTGAATGAATTAAAGGGGCATTACATACAGAGGCTAGAATAAGGGGGGGTATACTTATGCCCCCTGTATTTTAACATAGGGGGGGTATACTTATGCCCCATGTATTTTAACATAGGGGGTGTTTACTTATGCCCCTGTATTTTAACATAGGGGGGTGTATACTTATGCCCCCTGTATTTTAACATAGGGGGGTGTATACTTATGCCCCTGTATTTTAACATAGGGGGTGTATACTTATGCCCCTGTATTTTAACATAGGGGGGGTATACTTATGCCCCCTGTATTTTAACATAGGGGTGTTTACTTATGCCCCTGTATTTTAACATAGGGGGGTGTATACTTATGCCCCTGTATTTTAACATAGGGGTGTATACTTATGCCCCTGTATTTTAACATAGGGGGTGTATACTTATGCCCCTGTATTTTAACATAGGGGGTATACTTATGCCCCTGTATTTTAACATAGGGGGTGTATACTTATGCCCCTGTATTTTAACATAGGGGGTGTATACTTATGCCCCTGTATTTTAACATAGGGGGTATACTTATGCCCCTGTATTTTAACATAGGGGGTGTATACTTATGCCCCTGTATTTTAACATAGGGGGGTGTATACTTATGCCCCTGTATTTTAACATGGGGGTGTATACTTATGCCCCTGTATTTTAACATAGGGGGTGTATACTTATGCCCCTGTATTTTAACATAGGGGTGTATACTTATGCCCCTGTATTTTAACATAGGGGTGTATACTTATGCCCCTGTATTTTAACATAGGGGGTGTATACTTATGCCCCTGTATTTTAACATAGGGGGTGTATACTTATGCCCCTGTATTTTAACATAGGGGGTGTATACTTATGCCCCTGTATTTTAACATAGGGGGGTGTATACTTATGCCCCCTGTATTTTAACATAGGGGTGTATACTTATGCCCCTGTATTTTAACATAGGGGGGTGTATACTTATGCCCCTGTATTTTAACATAGGGGGTGTATACTTATGCCCCTGTATTTTAACATAGGGGGGTGTATACTTATGCCCCTGTATTTTAACATAGGGGGTGTATACTTATGCCCCTGTATTTTAACATAGGGGTGTATACTTATGCCCCTGTATTTTAACATAGGGGGTGTATACTTATGCCCCTGTATTTTAACATAGGGGTGTATACTTATGCCCCTGTATTTTAACATAGGGGGTGTATACTTATGCCCCTGTATTTTAACATAGGGGGTGTATACTTATGCCCCTGTATTTTAACATAGGGGGTGTATACTTATGCCCCTGTATTTTAACATAGGGGTGTATACTTATGCCCCTGTATTTTAACATAGGGGTGTATACTTATGCCCCTGTATTTTAACATAGGGGTGTATACTTATGCCCCTGTATTTTAACATAGGGGTGTATACTTATGCCCCCTGTATTTTAACATAGGGGGTGTATACTTATGCCCCTGTATTTTAACATAGGGGTGTATACTTATGCCCCTGTATTTTAACATAGGGGGTGTATACTTATGCCCCTGTATTTTAACATAGGGGGTGTATACTTATGCCCCTGTATTTTAACATAGGGGGTGTATACTTATGCCCCTGTATTTTAACATAGGGGTGTATACTTATGCCCCTGTATTTTAACATAGGGGTGTATACTTATGCCCCTGTATTTTAACATAGGGGGTGTATACTTATGCCCCTGTATTTTAACATAGGGGTGTATACTTATGCCCCTGTATTTTAACATAGGGGGTGTATACTTATGCCCCTGTATTTTAACATAGGGGGTGTATACTTATGCCCCTGTATTTTAACATAGGGGGTGTATACTTATGCCCCTGTATTTTAACATAGGGGGTGTATACTTATGCCCCTGTATTTTAACATAGGGGGTGTATACTTATGCCCCCTGTATTTTAACATAGGGGTGTATACTTATGCCCCTGTATTTTAACATAGGGGGTGTATACTTATGCCCCTGTATTTTAACATAGGGGTGTATACTTATGCCCCTGTATTTTAACATAGGGGGTGTATACTTATGCCCTGTATTTTAACATAGGGGGTGTATACTTATGCCCCTGTATTTTAACATAGGGGTGTATACTTATGCCCCTGTATTTTAACATAGGGGTGTATACTTATGCCCCTGTATTTTAACATAGGGGGTGTATACTTATGCCCCTGTATTTTAACATAGGGGGTGTATACTTATGCCCCTGTATTTTAACATAGGGGGTGTATACTTATGCCCCTGTATTTTAACATAGGGGTGTATACTTATGCCCCTGTATTTTAACATAGGGGGTGTATACTTATGCCCCTGTATTTTAACATAGGGGGTGTATACTTATGCCCCTGTATTTTAACATAGGGGTGTATACTTATGCCCCCTGTATTTTAACATAGGGGGGTGTATACTTATGCCCCCTGTATTTTAACATAGGGGGGTGTATACTTATGCCCCCCCCCCATTTTAAGGAAGAACATTTATTTATTTATGAAACATTATTCATTCATAAAGTAAGTTGGTTCCTTTAAGGTTGTAACTTTTTTAATTTTTTTTAATTAAGGCATTAAGATTAATTTCCAAAACATGTTTTTTTTATTCCTCTTTTTAATCAACCTTATCCTGGGGGGGGGGGCATCTTATTCTAGCCTCTGTAAAAAGGTATTTTGAGGTAAATTGAGGCGTCTCCGTGGCGATACCAGCCCTACTCCAGAGTGTTATATCATGATATACCACACCTGTTTTCTGTGTGTTTTTGTGACCATTCCCTGTGTGTCCCTGCACCCCCACCCCCCATGCCCCCCCCCACACCCCCCATCTGCCCAGAAGAGAGAGGGAGAGGTGAGACTCTGTTTACCCAAAATCGTTGGCTTTGCATCAGTCTTCATTTTGGCTGCAGTTGATTTTTTTGTAATATTTTTGACTAAAATGTCGATGAACTTTAGAGACATTTTAGTGTTTTTATGCAGTTTAGCTCTGGCCGAGTCTCTCGCTGCAGAGATGCACAATTTGGGGGCAATATTTTTTAACCCTTGTGTTGTCCTCCGGTCAAAAAGATTAACACTTTATTTTATTTTATTTTTTTTAGCCTTTTTTGACATTTTCAACACATTATTATTATTATTATTTTATTTCACTACCATTAGTTTTACTACTTTTTGGAATTCATGCTTAATAACCCTCATTTATATAGATTATACCTAATATTTGAGCCAATAAAGCAGAAATTATGAATTATTT
>JABXJD010000469.1:165000-200000 GCA_013375575.1 Percina caprodes | reverse complement strand
ATTCTATATAAATGAGGGTTAATATCAGGTATAATTCTATATAAATGAGGGTTAATATTAGGTATAATTCTATATAAATGAGGGTTAATATCAGGTATAATTCTATATAAATGAGGGTTAATATCAGGTATAATTCTATATAAATGAGGGTTAATATTAGGTATAATTCTATATAAATGAGGGTTAATATTAGGTATAATTCTATATAAATGAGGGTTAATATCAGGTATAATTCTATATAAATGAGGGTTAATATTAGGTATAATTCTATATAAATGAGGGTTAATATCAGGTATAATTCTATATAAATGAGGGTTAATATCAGGTATAATTCTATATAAATGAGGGTTAATATCAGGTATAATTCTATATAAATGAGGGTTAATATCAGGTATAATTCTATATAAATGAGGGTTAATATCAGGTATAATTCTATATAAATGAGGGTTAATATCAGGTATAATTCTATATAAATGAGGGTTAATATTAGGTATAATTCTATATAAATGAGGGTTAATATCAGGTATAATTCTATATAAATGAGGGTTAATATTAGGTATAATTCTATATAAATGAGGGTTAATATCAGGTATAATTCTATATAAATGAGGGTTAATATTAGGTATAATTCTATATAAATGAGGGTTAATATTAGGTATAATTCTATATAAATGAGGGTTAATATCAGGTATAAATCTATATAAATGAGGGTTAATATTAGGTATAATTCTATATAAATGAGGGTTAATATCAGGTATAATTCTATATAAATGAGGGTTAATATCAGGTATAATTCTATATAAATGAGGGTTAATATCAGTTATAATTCTATATAAATGAGGGTTAATATCAGGTATAATTCTATATAAATGAGGGTTATTGACCATGAATTCCATAAAGTATAAACTAGTAAGATGGTGGTAGTGGCGACTAAAAAAAGTCTGAAAAAGGGACAAAAATGTCCAATTTATTGGATTATTATTAGTGCTGTTAGTATAAATAGGAACCTGGAAGACACACACACAGACATACACACTCACACACACACAGACACACACATACAGACACATACACACACACACAGACACATACACACACACACATATACACACACACAAACACACACATATATATACACACACACACACATATATACACACATATTTATACACACACATATATACACACACAGGCAGACCAGGGCTGGTCCATTTGGGGAGGGGCTGCTCACTGACCCCCCTCTTTCTGAAAATCCTAGACATGGTTGTGACCGTTTTTCTGCACTTTTGTCGATTTTCTTCCAATTTCTTTGTCACTTTTTTGCTGTTTTATTATGTTTTTGTCAATTTTTTAACAAGTTTTTTGCTGCTTTTTCCGAGATATTTTTTTATTATTTTCAGCATTTAAAAAGGTCACTGACAGCCAATCAGAATCCACCATGACCGTGCTGTAAACTCAGATGGATTCTGATTGGCTGGCAGTGACTTTTTTTCTTTTTAAACGCTGAAAAAAGTCAACAAAAAATCGGAAAAAGTGACGAAAAAAAACCCATCAAAACTAGCGAAAGGTTGACAAAACTTATCAAAATAGAGAAAACGTGAGAAGAAGAAAATCTTGGAAAAAGCAGCAAAAAAGTTGTTAAAAAATCGACTGAAATAAATAAAAAAAAACAGCAAAAAAGTGACAAAAAAATTGAAGAAAATCAATAAAAGTGCAGAAAAAGAACAAGAAAATGTTGAAATTTCGACCCAGAAAAACCCAAAGGTGTACTATCGACGGGAAGACAATATAATAATATAGAATAATATTATAATAATGTATTATATAATAATATAATGCACATAAAACAGGAACTTAGCTCCTTCAGGAAGGTTAAAGAAGACAAAAGAAGAATGAAAAATAGAGATTTATGTAGATTTTAACTTTGTAGGGACAGATTTTTTTTTTAAGATGTACATGATTCCTAAAAAAAAGCATCCCGAAAAACGAGAAAAATCATTTTCTTTTACATTAATATGATATATATTAAATATAAATATATAATATATATAAATATGGACCTTTGGACCATAACTTAATGCAGAAAAAGCAGAAAAATTCACCCGAGAATGCAGGAAATTAAGTGTTTGAGGCTCTCTTTGAGAGACAAACCCTAAAATATTAAAATCAAACTTACGCCTATGACACCACCCCCCCCCCCCACACACACACACACACACACACACACACACACAATGTACAATACAGGAGAAACATCATTTCCTTTACATAAATATAGACATTTGGACCATAATTTTATGCAGAAAAAAGCATAAAAATTCACCCGAGAATGCAGGAAATTAAGTGTTTGAGGCTCTTTCTGAGGGACAAACCCCCAAATATGTGTTGAAATCAAACTTACACCTTTGCCCCCACCCCCCCACCCCCCCACCCCAAGGTGCTGGAGGCCTGGAAGAACCTGCTGGAGGCGGCCGAGGGCCGGCGGCTGAAGCTCGCTGATACCGGAGACAAGTTCCGCTTCTTCAGCATGGTGCGGGACCTGATGCTGTGGATGGAGGACGTCATCCGGCTCATCGAGGCCCAGGAGAAGCCCAGGTAGGTGGGGGCGACACACACACACACACACACACACACACACACACACACACACACACACACACTGTGATATGAAATTATGTTCAATTAAGTTCACAGCTTAGAAAACATACAGCACAGAAACAATAAAAACACGTAGAAAAGTCAAGATATTCATCTATAGACATGAAAATAAATATATATATATATATATATATATATATATATATATATATATATATATATATATATATATATATATGTATGTGTGTATATATATATGTGTGTATATATATATATATATATATATATGTATATATATATGTATATATGTGTATATGTATGTATGTATATATATATATGTATGTGTGTATGTATGTATGTATATATGTATACAGTTGGGAGTATAAATATCCATATTTAGTAGAGAATAAGGTGCAGTCATGATTTATTTGTAGGATGTTGGACATTACACCTCATCCATAGAATGAAACAACAAGACGGTTCACACACACACACACACACACACACACACACACACACACACAGACACACACACACAGATATCATTGAAATGAAATGGGTTGTGATACAGGGAATCGTGGTAGTGGTGGTCTGATGTACGCCATGCATGCCTTCACATGTACATACTAACATATAGGACATGAATGCTCAAACTCTCACTGTGTGTGTGTGTGTGTGTGTGTGTGTGTGTGTGTGTGTGTGTGTGTGTGTGTGTGTGTGTTTCCAGGGACGTGTCGTCGGTGGAGCTGCTGATGAACAACCACCAGGGCATCAAGGCGGAGATCGACGCCCGCAATGACAGCTTCACCGCCTGCATCGAGCTCGGCAAGGCCCTGCTGGCCCGGAAGCACTACGCTTCAGAGGAGGTGCAGACCCAGACCCAGACCCAGACCCCCTTCAGTCCACATCCTTCCTGCTTAACCCTAGTGAAAAGGGACAAAAAGATTGAAAAAGTGACAAAAATGTTGAATAAAGTGATGAAAATATCAGAAAACTGACAAAAAACATCTAAAAAGAAGTGAAAAGGAAACTGTCCCCCTGCTGGAGATCAGATATAATGCAGCTTTAAGGAGCCCCCCCCCTGCTGGAGATCAGATATAATGCAGCTTTAAGGAGTCCCCCCCCTGCAGGAGATCAGATATAATGCAGCTTTAAGGAGTCCCCCCCCCTGCTGGCGATCAGATATAATGCAGCTTTAAGGAGCCCCCCCCCCTGCAGGAGATCAGGTATAATGCAGCTTTAAGGAGCCCCCCCCCTGCAGGAGATCAGGTATAATGCAGCTTTAAGGAGCCCCCCCCCTGCAGGAGATCAGATATAATGCAGCTTTAAGGAGTCCCCCTGCTGGAGATCAGATATAATGCAGCTTTAAGGAGTCCCCCTGCTGGAGATCAGATATAATGCAGCTTTAAGGAGTCCCCCTGCTGGAGATCAGATATAATGCAGCTTTAAGGAGTCCCCCTGCTGGAGATCAGATATAATGCAGCTTTAAGGAGTCCCCCTGCTGGAGATCAGATATAATGCAGCTTTAAGGAGTCCCCCTGCTGGAGATCAGATATAATGCAGCTTTAAGGAGTCCCCCTGCTGGAGATCAGATATAATGCAGCTTTAAGGAGTCCCCCTGCTGGAGATCAGATATAATGCAGCTTTAAGGAGTCCCCCTGCTGGAGATCAGATATAATGCAGCTTTAAGGAGTCCCCCCTGCTGGAGATCAGATATAATGCAGCTTTAAGGAGTCCCCCTGCTGGAGATCAGATATAATGCAGCTTTAAGGAGTCCCCCTGCTGGAGATCAGATATAATGCAGCTTTAAGGAGTCCCCCCCTGCAGGAGATCAGATATAATGCAGCTTTAAGGAGTCCCCCTGCTGGAGATCAGATATAATGCAGCTTTAAGGAGTCCCCCTGCTGGAGATCAGATATAATGCAGCTTTAAGGAGCCCCCCCCCCCTGCTGGAGATCAGATATAATGCAGCTTTAAGGAGTCTAATGTCTTTTCTCCTAATGTCTCCCCTCTGCAGATCAAAGAGAAGTTGTTACAGTTGACGGACAAGAGGAAAGACATGATTGACAAGTGGGAGGACAGATGGGAGTGGCTGAGACTGGGTACGCCCTCAGACTTCATCTGGATCACACAGGACCTGGTTCAGATGGGTTTGTTTTGACATGGAAACCTGTGTGTGTGTGTGTGTGTGTGTGTGTGTGTCCAGTCCTGGAGGTGCACCAGTTCTCCCGGGACGCGGGTGTGGCCGAGGCCTGGCTGCTGGGCCAGGACCCCTACCTGTCCAGCCGGGAGATCGGCCAGAGCGTGGACGAGGTGGAGAAGCTCATCAAACGCCACGAGGCCTTCGAGAAGTCGGCCGCCACCTGGGAGGAACGCTTCGCCGCCCTGGAGAGGCTGACCACGGTGAGGGGGGGCTGACCACGGTGGGGGGGGGCTGACCACGGTGAGGGGGGGGGCTGACCACGGGGGGGGGGGGGGGGTGGGGGGAGATAGGTAGAGAGAGCTCTTGAGAGGCTCACTACTCATCTGTGCCTCAGGAAGACCTGATCTGTCGGTATCTGTTGGTACAAGTGTGTTTGATCACCTGGGGGGGTGTGTGTGTGTGTGTGTGTGTGTGTGTGTGTGTGTGTGTTTGTTTTGATCACCTGGATGCGCCTGTGTGCAGATGGAGTTACTGGAAGTGAGAAGAATGCAAGAGGAAGAAGAGAAGAAGAGACAGCCTCCACCCAGCGAGGCTCCGCCCCCCGACGCCACCGCGCACAGGTGAGGCGCTTTCATCAGCAGTGTGTACTACTCTGTGTGTACTACTCTGTGTGTTTCATCCCGCAGTGTGTACTACTCTGTGTGTACTACTCTGTGTGTTTCATCCAGCAGTGTGTACTACTCTGTGTGTACTACTGTGTGTTTCATCCAGCAGTGTGTACTACTCTGTGTGTACTACTCTGTGTGTACTACTCTGTGTGTACTACTGTGTGTTTCATCCAGCAGTGTGTACTACTGTGTGTACTACTCTGTGTGTTTCATCCAGCAGTGTGTACTACTCTGTGTGTTTCATCCAGCAGTGTGTACTACTCTGTGTGTACTACTCTGTGTGTTTTTATCCAGCAGTGTGTACTACTCTTTGTGTACTTTCTGTATATATTTTTACCCAGCTGTGTGTGTGTGTGTGTGTGTGTGTGTGTGTGTGTGTGTGTGTGTGTGTGTGTGTGTGTGTGTGTGTGTGTGTGTGTGTGTGTGTGTGTGTTACAGGGAGGGTGAGCCGGTGTCTCAGAACGGGCTGCCGTCCGATCAGGAGTCCCCCAGGGTTAGTTACCGCTCGCCTGCCTACCAGCACTACAGCAGCACCCTGCAGGGCCGCAGGGCCCCCGCACCCTGACACACACACACACACACACACACACACACACACACACACACACACACACACACACACACACACACACACACATAACTAGACACTCCACACATTACTACATGTTCCTGTATTTGTCTCCTGCAATTATTGTTTGTGTCTCCTTCTTCCTAATTGTTATTTAAGTGTAATAAGTTTTAAGCTGTCACGTGCACACATGTGCACACACGTGCACACATGTACACACACGTGCACACTTCTGTCCTTGTTTTGAGACATGAGTTTGATTACTTTCCACATTATCTTACACATAAATTTTGTTTTTGCTCCATAACACGGAAACTTCTGACAGAGAACTGGGTTAGCAGCTGTTAGCGACGTTAACGTAGACGATGCACCATCTCTCATGTCCTTAGGTCATACGTTAACGACGTTAACGTAGACGATGCACCATCTCTCATGTCCTTAGGTCATACGTTAACGACGTTAACGTAGACGATGCACCATCTCTCATGTCCTTAGGTCATACGTTAACGACGTTAACGTAGACGATGCACCATCTCTCATGTCCTTAGGTCATACGTTAACGCGTTAACGTAGGCGATGCACCATCTCTCATGTCCTTAGGTCATACGTTAACGACGTTAACGTAGACGATGCACCATCTCTCATGTCCTTAGGACATACGTTAACGACGTTAACGTAGACGATGCACCATCTCTCATGTCCTTAGGTCATACGTTAACGACGTTAACGTAGACGATGCACCATCTCTCATGTCCTTAGGACATACGTTAACGCGTTAACGTGACGATGCACCATCTCTCATGTCCTTAGGTCATACGTTAACGCGTTAACGTAGACGATGCACCATCTCTCATGTCCTTAGGTCATACGTTAACGACGTTAACGTAGACGATGCACCATCTCTCATGTCCTTAGGACATACGTTAACGACGTTAACGTAGACGATGCACCATCTCTCATGTCCTTAGGTCATACGTTAACGACGTTAACGTAGACGATGCACCATCTCTCATGTCCTTAGGTCATACGTTAACGACGTTAACGTAGACGATGCACCATCTCTCATGTCCTTAGGTCATACGTTAACGACGTTAACGTAGACGATGCACCATCTCTCATGTCCTTAGGTCATACGTTAACGACGTTAACGTAGACGATGCACCATCTCTCATGTCCTTTAACCCTCCAGTTGTCCTCCCGTCAAAATCAACACTTTGGTTGACGCGTTATCAATGTTTTTGTCTCATTTTCAACCCATTTTTTCAGTGTTTGACGTTTTCAACACTACGTAACACTAACTTGCAATGCAATAGAATAAGATGCCCCAAAATTAATGAAAGTAGAGAGCAACATGGGGACAACATGGGGGCAACATGGGGGCGACATGGGGGCGACATGAGGGCGACATGAGGGCGACATGAGGGCGACATGAGGGCGACATGAGGGCAACATGGGGACAACATGAGGGCGACATGAGGGCGACATGAGGGCGACATGAGGGCGACATGGGGACGACATGAGGGCAACATGAGGACAACATGAGGGTTAAAGGTACCAAACATTCCTTTTTGCACTTAACTAGTTGAATGAAAGAGATGGAAACGGGACCACGGTAGAAGTATCTGCATTCTTGGACATTTAGCAGAAGATGAAGTATGAATCTCCTCTTGGTGTGAGTGTGAGTGCATGACGGGCGAATGGAGCACCACAATACACACACACACACACACACACACGCATGCATAGGCGTTGATTTCGACGGGGACCAATCAGATTTCACCACGAGTCATTTTGTACCCACGACTTAAAAAAAAAAAAAACCCTCGAGCTCAATTTGGGTAAAAATAAATAAATTCTATAATGCGTGTAATTCTGGAGCGAGACACACACACACACACACACACACACACACACACACACATACTTGTGTTACTTTCCTAGCTCCTCTCTGAGTCTGATGTCATGTCTCATTGTCAACATGCTACATTAATAATAATAATAATAATTTATACTCTTTTGATCCCCAGAGGGGAAATTACAGTTGACACTCTGTTTTGTTAGTAATCACTACACACACACACACACACACACACACACACACACACACACACACACACACACACACACACACAGGCCTAATATACACACACACACACACACACACACACACACACACACACACAGGCCTAATATACACACACACACACACACACACAGGCCTGATACACACACACACACACACAGGCCTGATACACACACACACACACACACACACACACAGGCCTGATACACACACACACAGGCCTGATACACACACACACAGGCCTGATACACACACACACACACACACACAGATGACATGTTTTCTATCCATCCCTCCTTTCATGTTTTTCTCTCCCCTCCTCCCTCCTCCTCCTCTCCCTCTCCCCTCCTCCCTCCTCTCCCTCCTCCTCCTCCCTCCTCCTCCTCTCCCTCTCCCCTCCTCCCTCCTCTCCCTCCTCCTCCTCCCTCCTCTCCTCCCTCCTCTCCCTCCTCCTCCTCCCTCCTCTCCCCTCCTCCCTCCTCTCCTCCTCCCTTTCCTCCCTCCTCCTCCTCTCCCTTCTCCCTCTCCCCTCCTCCCTCCTCTCCTCCTCCCTCCTCTTCCTCCCTTCTCCCTCCTCCCCCTCCTCCCTCTCCCCTCCCTCCTCCCTCCTCCTCCTCCTCCTCCCTTCTCCCTCCTCTCTCCCTCCTCTCCTCCTCCTCCCTCTCCCCTCCTCCCTTCTGTCTCTCTCAGCTCGACACCCCCGCCGTCCTCTCCCCTCAGCTGTTAATGCTTCTGCTTCTTTACGTCGTCATTTATAAGCTCACCCTGTGGAACATGAACGCCTGACGACCCCCAAACCAACCCCCCACCTCCTCAGACGGTGATTCCCAAAATCTGTTTTCTGGGCTTTTGTAGGATTTATTTCAGAGAGTAAATTGTTGAAATAAACATATAAAACTCTGAATTCATGAAACAACACCACATATAAAGCTCGCATGCTTCCTGGGCTTTAAATTAACTTTATTTAACGTTCATTTTTACCCACATTTGGCGGGTACGCGGCGTCCATTTAAAGCCCAGCATGCATCAGTTACATCAAATCAACAACCAGCATTAGGTTAGTCTGAGATAGATTCAGATTAATCATGTCTTACTCTTATTGTCTTAAAATAAAAGATTTTAAGCTGCTGTAGGGTTAGTTTGATCATTAACACTTCGACCATCCGGTACCACTCTGCCGCCAAACGTAACTGTCATGTGACGCCTATATTTTGTAGGTGTTACGAATAGTTGTGCGTACGTTGTCGTATGATAGCATACGAAGACGTTGTCATTGTACAAACTGACCATTTGTATGAATTCATCTTCAAAATCATTCCACAGTTTCGTGTAAAGTAGATCTTCCATTCATACATTTCAACATAAAGGGTGTGTGTGTGTGTGTGTGTGTGTGTGTGTGTGTGTGTGTAAGTGTGTGCGTGTGTGTGTGTGTGTGTGTCTCACTCTGTGTGTGTATGTATGTGTCTGTGTGTGTGTGTCTGTTTGTGTCTCTCTGTGAGTCTGTGTGTGTCTGTTTGTGTCTCTCTGTGTGTGTGTGTGTGTGTGTGTGTGTCTCTGTGTGTGTGCGTGCGTGTGCGTGTGTGTGTGTGTGTCTGTTTGTGTGTGTGTGTGTGTGTGTGCGTGCGTGTGCGTCTCTGTGTGTGTGCGTGCGTGTGTGTGTGTGTGTGTGCGTGTGTGTGTACTGTGTGTGTGTGTGTGTGTAAGTCTGTGTGTCTGTGCGTGTGTGTGTGTGTGTGTCTCTCTCTCTGTATGTATGTGTCTGTGGGTGTGTGTGTGTCTGTGGGTGTGTGTGTGTGTCTCTGTGTGTGTGTGTGTGTGTGTGTGTGTCTCTGTGTGTGTGTGTGTGTGTGTGTGTCTCTGTGTGTGTCTCTGTGCGTGTGTGTGTGTGTGTGAGTCTCTGTGTCTCTCTGTGCGTGTGTGTGTGTGTGTCTGTTTGTGTGTGTGTGTGTGTGTGTGTGTGTGTCTCTCTGTGTGTGTGTGTGTGTGTGTCTCTGTGTGTGTGCGTGCGTGTGTGTGTGTGTGTGTGCGTGTGTGTGTGTGCGCCTACGACCATTTTTTGTATCATCATTATTATCGACCTGTTCCCATTGTGTACTGTTATAACTTCTCATCTCTCTTCATGTTTCTGTCGCATGGCCATCCAGCCCATTCATTGGTTCCCTGACTAACACACACTCCCCAATAAACCCTGTCAGAACCAATCAGAGCCCTCGGATCCGTCCTGTTTGTCTTTTCGTGTGTGGTCCTCCTCTCCACGTTGTTTCTGTCGCATGCTGTCGCCATCGGGAGACATCATCTCTTCTTCTCTAGTTTTAATCCTGCGGCTTCACGTTAATACGTGCATACACATACAGCGCTTAAATATGGAGAAATATTAAATAAATACACTCTAAGAAATACCTGTAGATTAACAGCTGTAGGACTATAAATTGTCCCACAGGTATGTTTCTGTTAATTAACAATATTTCTATTTTTTACCATTGACACAGTTATTTATCGGGACATATTGGATAAGTAAATAAAAAAAAATTAAAAAGATAAGTACATAAATATAAGATAAACACAATAACATATATCAGAATGAATAATTAAAGTACATGAAGAGAAGAGAAGCAGCAATATAGTTCAGGTGTGACATTTTAACGGATGAAAAACAGCCTTTTGGCTAATTCTGCTGCATTTACAGCAACGTTAAATGTTAATTAATGTACACTGTCACTGTCAAATTAATTCATAAATTAAATTGAAATAAAGGTGATTCTAGGGATGTAACGATTACCGTAACCCACGATAAAAATTACCGTCTTCATTTCAAATATCGGGATATTTTAAAGAAAGTTGCTGCCAAAGGCATCGGACACACTGTAAAAAATACCACGATAATACTGAAATATAAGCAGAATATAAAGATAATGAAATACTAGGATACAATATACATGAAATAATACTAGGATAAATACAAGAACAATACTTGAATATATACGTTACACTACTGCTGTTGTTACAGCAGATTCAAAATATACAGGAAATCACTGGAAATTAAATGTTAATTAAATAAGTTGCTGCAAAAAGCATTGAACACACTTTATTAATTTATTAATACTGCGATAATACCAAAAACGGATCATTTTGGTTTAACTGTGATGTTACAGGCTAGCAACGTTGTGCTAACAACGTACTGATAACTGTACGTGGCTAAAGTTCATATTTCACATTATTATAATATTATATAATATTTCACATTCACAGCATGAAATGGGTTCTCAGTCACACTGTAAAAAATATCTCTGCTAGCTGCCTGTCCCCTGAACACACTGTAAAAAACATCTCCTCACTATCTGCTAGCTGCCTGTCCCCTGAACACACTGTAAAAACATCTCCTCACTATCTGCTAGCTGCCTGTCCCCTGAACACACTGTAAAAAACATCTCACTATCTGCTAGCTGCCTGTCCCCTGAACACACTGTAAAAAAATATCTCACTATCTGCTAGCTGCCTGTCCCCTGAACACACTGTAAAAAATACCTCTTTATCTGCTAGCTGCATTACAGCAAAGTCTAACAGTGTGTCAGGGAAAGTTCTTCGTTGTCCAACTCTTATCGAGATTAAATGAAATCGGTCTAGCGGTCGGTCTAGTTCTCCCGGTTAGCGTTCCCAGGATCGATCCAGGTCTTCAGTTAAGTCTCCCAGGATTGGTCCAGCCTCAAAAAGAGAGTCCGCCATTGGTCCAGCCGCTGAAGAGCTCAGTAACAGGGTAATAAGCATCCGGTTGGAGTGGGTGTGGTGTGAAAAAGATGAACTCTGTGATGATACTAGGCCAATCGCATTCTCCCCTCACCAATAATAACGCCCAGTAATGAGTTCCAAGCAATTTTGTGGATAATTGTTTGATTTTGTGTGTTTCCCATCTGCTGGCCCTGTCTTTCCTCACACTGATACCATGTTGTTATTGTGTTATGAAGTGGGTTGTGATTTATGATGCATGTCCTAAAACCTGTAATCATCTCTGTGTTCTTTATGTACCACACAGATGTTTCTCTCTAACCAGTACTGCTGAAAAATAAGCGCTTTACAATGCTTTAACGAGGCTGGAGGAGCTCGCTAGACCTTAGTGGTCCCTAATACTGGATCTGAAGTCTCTTTATATAGACCTTAGTGGTCCCTAATACTGTATCTGAGTCTCTTTATATAGACCTTAGTGGTCCCCTAATACTGTATCTGAAGTCTCTTTATATAGACCTTAGTGGTCCCTAATACTGTATCTGAAGTCTCTTTATATAGACCTTAGTGGTCCCTAATACTGTATCTGAAGTCTCTTTATATAGACCTTAGTGGTCCCCTAATACTGTATCTGAAGTCTCTTTATATAGACCTTAGTGGTCCCTAATACTGTATCTGAAGTCTCTTTATATAGACCTTAGTGGTCCCTAATACTGTATCTGAAGTCTCTTTATATAGACCTTAGTGGTCCCTAATACTGGATCTGAAGTCTCTTTATATAGACCTTAGTGGTCCCTAATACTGTATCTGAAGTCTCTTTATATAGACCTTAGTGGTCCCCTAATACTGTATCTGAAGTCTCTTTATATAGACCTTAGTGGTCCCTATTACTGTATCTGAAGTCTCTTTATATAGACCTTAGTGGTCCCCTAATACTGTATCTGAAGTCTCTTTATATAGACCTTAGTGGTCCCTAATACTGTATCTGAAGTCTCTTTATATAGACCTTAGTGGTCCCTAATACTGTATCTGAAGTCTGTTTATATAGACCTTAGTGGTCCCCTAATACTGTATCTGAAGTCTCTTTATATAGACCTTAGTGGTCCCTAATACTGTATCTGAAGTCTCTTTATATAGACCTTAGTGGTCCCTAATACTGTATCTGAAGTCTCTTTATATAGACCTTAGTGGTCCCTAATACTGTATCTGAAGTCTCTTTATATAGACCTTAGTGGTCCCTAATACTGTATCTGAAGTCTCTTTATATAGACCTTAGTGGTCCCCTAATACTGTATCTGAAGTCTCTTTATATAGACCTTAGTGGTCCTCTAATACTGTATCTGAAGTCTCTTTATATAGACCTTAGTGGTCCCTAATACTGTATCTGAAGTCTCTTTATATAGACCTTAGTGGTCCCTAATACTGTATCTGAAGTCTCTTTATATAGACCTTAGTGGTCCCTAATACTGTATCTGAAGTCTCTTTATATAGACCTTAGTGGTCCCTAATACTGTATCTGAAGTCTCTTTATATAGACCTTAGTGGTCCCTAATACTGTATCTGAAGTCTCTTTATATAGACCTTAGTGGTCCCTAATACTGTATCTGAAGTCTCTTTATATAGACCTTAGTGGTCCCTAATACTGTATCTAAAGTCTCTTTATATAGACCTTAGTGGTCCCTAATACTGTATCTGAAGTCTCTTTATATAGACCTTAGTGGTCCCTAATACTGTATCTGAAGTCTCTTTATATAGACCTTAGTGGTCCCCTAATACTGGATCTGAAGTCTCTTTATATCGACCTTAGTGGTCCCTAATACTGGATCTGAAGTCTCTTTTATATAGACCTTAGTGGTCCCTAATACTGTATCTGAAGTCTCTTTTATATAGATCTTAGTGGTCCCTAATACTGTATCTGAAGTCTCTTTATATAGACCTTAGTGGTCCCTAATACTGTATCTGAAGTCTCTTTATATAGACCTTAGTGTTCCCCTAATACTGTATCTGAAGTCTCTTTATATAGACCTTAGTGGTCCCTAATACTGTATCTGAAGTCTCTTTTATATAGAACTTAGTGGTCCCTAATACTGTATCTGAAGTCTCTTTATATAGACCTTAGTGGTCCCTAATACTGTATCTGAAGTCTCTTTATATAGACCTTAGTGGTCCCTAATACTGTATCTGAAGTATCTTTATATAGACCTTAGTGGTCCCCTAATACTGTATCTGAAGTCTCTTTATATAGACCTTAGTGGTCCCTAATACTGTATCTGAAGTCTCTTTATATAGACCTTAGTGGTCCCTAATACTGGATCTTGTGATTCTGCTCTTCTCTGCATGCTGCAGCTCTGATAATTCTGATTTTCCAGCTTCTGTGTCTGAGATAGAGAGAAAGATAAAAAAAGAGAGTGCATGTGAGCGAGATCCGTCCCTCCCCAGTCCTGACTCGCCCCTCTCTCTCCCGTCTGCAGGATAACGTGGACGGGGGCGATGTGGTGAACGGGGTGTCGGAGCCCAGCCCCGCGGGGTCTCCGGGGGCATCTCGGAAGGGCAAGGCCAGCCAGGCTGCGACCCTGCCGGCCAAGACCCAGCAGGACGCCCCCACGTCCCAGCTGGAGGGCTTCCTGCACCGCAAGCACGAGTGGGAGGGGCATAACAAGAAGGCTTCGAGCAGGTAATTCAATTCAATTCAATTAAATTTTATTCATAGTATCAATTCATAACAAGAGTTATCTCAAGACACTTTACAGATAGAGCAGGTCTAGACCAGATAGAGCAGGTCTAGACCAGATAGAGTAGGTCTAGACCAGATAGAGCAGGTCTAGACCAGATAGAGTAGGTTTCTAGACCAGATAGAGTAGATCTAGACCAGATAGAGTAGGTCTAGACCAGATGGAGTAGGTTTCTAGACCAGATAGAGTAGGTTTCTAGACCAGATAGAGTAGGTTTCTAGACCAGATAGAGTAGGTCTAGACCAGATAGAGTAGGTTTCTAGACCAGATAGAGTAGGTCTAGACCAGATAGAGTAGGTTTCTAGACCAGATAGAGTAGGTTTCTAGACCAGATAGAGTAGGTTTCTAGACCAGATAGAGTAGGTTTCTAGACCAGATAGAGTAGGTCTAGACCAGATAGAGTAGGTTTCTAGACCAGATAGAGTAGGTTTCTAGACCAGATAGAGTAGGTCTAGACCAGATAGAGTAGGTCTAGACCAGATAGAGTAGGTTTCTAGACCAGATAGAGTAGGTTTCTAGACCAGATAGAGTAGGTCTAGACCAGATAGAGTAGGTTTGTAGACCAGATAGAGTAGGTCTAGACCAGATAGAGTAGGTCTAGACCAGATAGAGTAGGTTTCTAGACCAGATAGAGTAGGTCTAGACCAGATAGAGTAGGTTTCTAGACCAGATAGAGTAGGTTTCTAGACCAGATAGAGTAGGTCTAGACCAGATAGAGTAGGTCTAGACCAGATAGAGTAGGTTTCTAGACCAGATAGAGTAGGTTTCTAGACCAGATAGAGTAGGTTTCTAGACCAGATAGAGTAGGTCTAGACCAGATAGAGTAGGTTTCTAGACCAGATAGAGTAGGTCTAGACCAGATAGAGTAGGTTTCTAGACCAGATAGAGTAGGTTTCTAGACCAGATAGAGTAGGTCTAGACCAGATAGAGTAGGTTTCTAGACCAGATAGAGTAGGTCTAGACCAGATAGAGTAGGTTTCTAGACCAGATAGAGTAGGTTTCTAGACCAGATAGAGTAGGTTTCTAGACCAGATAGAGTAGGTCTAGACCAGATAGAGTAGATTTCTAGACCAGATAGAGTAGGTCTAGACCAGATAGAGTAGGTTTGTAGACCAGATAGAGTAGGTCTAGACCAGATAGAGTAGGTCTAGACCAGATAGAGTAGGTCTAGACCAGATAGAGTAGGTTTCTAGACCAGATAGAGTAGGTCTAGACCAGATAGAGTAGGTTTCTAGACCAGATAGAGTAGGTCTAGACCAGATAGAGTAGGTCTAGACCAGATAGAGTAGGTTTCTAGACCAGATAGAGTAGGTCTAGACCAGATAGAGTAGGTCTAGACCAGATAGAGTAGGTTTCTAGACCAGATAGAGTAGGTTTCTAGACCAGATAGAGTAGGTTTCTAGACCAGATAGAGTAGGTCTAGACCAGATAGAGTAGGTTTCTAGACCAGATAGAGTAGGTTTCTAGACCAGATAGAGTAGGTTTCTAGACCACACTCCAGAATTTACAAGGACCCAACAGTTCTAGTAGTTCCCTCCACAGAATCTCCAAACCGTATCAGATATTAGTCTGTTCCTACAAGGCAGCTTTAAATTATTATTATTTAATTACTATTAATTGGCCCATAGAAAAGTCCCTCCTCTTCTGCTGGACTGCCGGGAAACTTGAGATATATATATATATATATATATATATATATATATATATATATATATATATATATATTATAATTATAATGTGCAATACTCTGCTTCTATTTATTATTACTACTGTTCACCATCACAACTCCTTAATTATGTAGATACTGTAACTGTAAAATTCCTTTAACGTACATTTCCACCCTGTTATTTTCTTTATTTATATTTCTACTTGATATTTTAATACTTTCGTGCAACTGTAACAGAATTTCCCTTCAGGGATCAATAAAGTATTCCTGATTCTGAGTGAAGTGACTGTTATAAATGTGTTATAAATGTGTTGTTATGTGTTATTGTTGAGGATGATTCTGAGTGAAGTGACTGTTATAAATGTGTTATTATGTGTTATTGTTGAGGATGATTCTGAGTGAAGTGACTGTTATAAATGTGTTATTATGTGTTATTATGTGTTATTGTTGAGGATGATTCTGAGTGAAGTGACTGTTATAAATGTGTTATAAATGTGTTGTTATGTGTTATTGTTGAGGATGATTCTGAGTGAAGTGACTGTTATAAATGTGTTATTATGTGTTATTATGTGTTATTGTTGAGGATGATTCTGAGTGAAGTGACTGTTATAAATGTGTTATTATGTGTTATTATGTGTTATTGTTGAGGATGATTCTGAGTGAAGTGACTGTTATAAATGTGTTATTATGTGTTATGTGTTATTGTTGAGGATGATTCTGAGTGATGTGACTGTTATAAATGTGTTATTATGTGTTATTATGTGTTATTGTTGAGGATGATCCTGAGTGAAGTGACTGTTATAAATGTGTTATTATGTGTTATTATGTGTTATTGTTGAGGATGATTCTGAGTGAAGTGACTGTTATAAATGTGTTATTATGTGTTATTGTTGAGGATGATTCTGAGTGAAGTGACTGTTATGAATGTGTTATTATGTGTTATTGTTGAGGATGATTCTGAGTGAAGTGACTGTTATGAATGTGTTATTATGTGTTATTGTTGAGGATGATTCTGAGTGAAGTGACTGTTATAAATGTGTTATTATGTGTTATTATGTGTTATTGTTGAGGATGATTCTGAGTGATGTGACTGTTATAAATGTGTTATTATGTGTTATTGTTGAGGATGATTCTGAGTGAAGTGACTGTTATAAATGTGTTATTATGTGTTATTATGTGTTATTGTTGAGGATGATTCTGAGTGAAGTGACTGTTATAAATGTGTTATGTGTTATTATGTGTTATTGTTGAGGATGATTCTGAGCGGTTGATGGTGTGTCTGCAGGTCGTGGCACAACGTGTACTGTGTGATCAATCAGCAGGAGATGGGTTTCTATAAGGATCAGAAGAGCGCCAGTCAGGGGATTCCCTACCACAGCGAGATCCCCGTCACCCTGAGGGACGCCGTCTGCGAGGTGGCGCTGGACTACAAGAAGAAGAAACACGTCTTCAAACTCAAGTGAGCTTCCTGATACGAGCGACTTGGTTTGTGCACCTGAAAGGTTAAAGCAGGAGCGTCAAACTCAACCATTTAATGTTGTTTCCCAGGCAGCTCTTTGTTTTTTGCTTTATAGATTAGTGTGTTGAGGGTAGATACCATAGACTCCAGGAAATGACATCACAATTAGCTAAAATACTCATGGCGTTGTCACTGCCCAATGAGAGCAGAGGGCAGATTTGAGTCGCATGCATGGCATGCATCACTTTGCGACAAGTAGCATCTCGGAGGCTAACGAGAGACTTCTGTAACGTCTGAAGTAGCCTCCGAGATGCTAACGAGAGACTTCTGTAGCGTCCGAAGTAGCCTCCGAGATGCTAACGAGAGACTTCTGTAACGTCTGAAGTAGCCTCCGAGATGCTAACGAGAGACTTCTGTAGCGTCTGAAGTAGCCTCCGAGATGCTAACGAGAGACTTCTGTAGCGTCTGAAGTAGCCTCCGAGATGCTAACGAGAGACTTCTGTAACGTCTGAAGTAGCCTCCGAGATGCTAACGAGAGACTTCTGTAGCGTCTGAAGTAGCCTCCGAGATGCTAACACAGTAAAAATGGACCTACTTAACTAAGTTGGTTCACTGCTAGCTTAGCTACAAGTTAGCATCAAACACAACAAAGGCTGTCACTTGAATGGTGTTTTGAGCTAACGTTAGCATCAATCAACCATAGATAGCTACAACGATATGAAATGACTGCTAGCTTAGCTACAAGCTAGCATCAAACACAACAAAGGCTGTGAGTGGAATGGTGAACGTGATTATTGCTTTATAGATTATTTGTGCCTTCTTTGTGTTGAGGGTAGAGACAATATACTCCAGGAAATGACATCACAATAAGCTAACATGCTAATGTCGCTAATGCGTCCGCTGCCTTCCACAGGATCACTGACGGGAACGAGTATCTCTTCCAAGCCAAAGACGACGTAAGTTACAAAATGTATTGTTACACAGCGTGTTATTACATAATAATACATTACACAGCGTGTTATTACATGATAATACATTACACAGCGTGTTATTACATAATAATACATAATACAGTGTGCTAACTGCTAACCCTTCTCTCCTTCTCTCCTCTCTCTCCTTCCCTCCGTCTCTCTTTTTCTCTCTCCTTCCCTCCGTCTATCCTTCTCTCCTCTTTTTCCTTCTCTCCTCTCTCTCCTTCTCTCCGTCTCTCTCCTTCTCTCCTCTCTCTCCTTCTCTCCTCTCTCTCCTTCTCTCCTCTTTCTCCTTCTCTCATCTCTCTCCTTCTCTCCTCTCTCTCCTTCTCTCCTCTTTCTCCTTCTCTCCATCTCTCTCCTTCTCTCCTCTTTCTCCTTCTCTCCATCTCTCTCCTTCTCTCCTCTCTCTCCTTCTCTCCGTCTCTCTCCTTCCCTCCGTCTCTCCGTCTCTCTCCTTCTCTCCTCTCTCTCCTTCCCTCCATCTCTCCGTCTCTCCTTCTCTCCGTCTCTCTCCTTCTCTCCATCTCTCTCCTTCTCTCCTCTTTCTCCTTCCCTCCGTCTCTCTCCTTCTCTCCTCTTTCTCCTTCCCTCCGTCTCTCTCCTTCTCTCTGTCTCTCTCCTCCTCTCCTCTCTCTCCTTCCCTCCATCTCTCTCCTTCTCTCCTCTCTCTCCTTCCCTCCATCTCTCTCCTTCTCTCCTCTCTCTCCTCCTCTCCATCTCTCTCCTTCCCTCCATCTCTCTCCTTCTCGCCTCCCCTCCATCTCTCTCCTTCCCTCCATCTCTCTCCTTCCCTCCATCTCTCTCCTCTCTCACCTTCTCTCCATCTCTCTCCTTCCCTCCATCTCTGTCCTCTCTCTCTTTCCCTCCATCTCTCTCTCTTTCCCTCCATCTCTCTCTCCTTCTCTCCATCTCTCTCCTTCCCTCCATCTCTCTCCTTCTCTCCTTCCCTCCATCTCTCTCCTTCTCTCCTTCCCTCCATCTCTCTCCTTCCCTCCATCTCTCTCCTTCTCTCCTTCCCTCCTTCCCTCTCCCTCCCTCCATCTCTCTCCTTCTCTCCTTCCCTTCTTCCCTCTCCTTCCCTCCATCTCTCTCCTCTCTCTCCCTCCCTCCATCTCTCTCCTTCCCTCCGTCCTCCAGGAGGAGATGAATGTGTGGATCTCCACCATCTCGTCCGCGGTGCCGGGTGAGAAGGTGGAGGTGACGCCCAGCAGCCACAGCACGCCGGCCGCCGCCGCACGCGCTCAGACGCTGCCGGCGTCCGTCGCCACCGCGGTGACGGCCTCGGCGGCCGAGTCCAGCCCGGGCAAACGAGAGAAAGACAAGGAGAAACGCTTCAGCCTGTTCAGCAAGAAGAAATAGACGCTCCTCCCCTCCTCTTCCTCCTCCCCTCCTCTTCCTCCCCCCCCCGGTGCTGTTTGGGGTCGCTCGTCGTCATCGATCCATCTCCAGTCAAATCTTTGTTGAATCGGCCGAACGTTCGATGTAGAGTCGGCTCGTAGCAACTGAGGCATTTACATCGCTACGTTCCCCCTCTCATTCCACCTGCTCTGGTGTTCCCCCTCTCATTCCACCTGCTCTGGTGTTCCCCCTCTCATTCCCCCTGCTCTGGTGTTTCCCCCTCTCATTCCACCTGCTCTGGCCTGTCCTCCTGTCATTCCCCCTGCTCTAGTGTTTCCCCCTCTCATTCCCCCTGCTCTAGCGTTTCCCCCTCTCATTCCCCCTGCTCTGACATTTCCCCCTCTCATTCCCCCTGCTCTAGCGTTTCCCCCTCTCATTCCACCTGCTCTGGCGTTTTCCCCTCTCATTCCCCCTCGTTCCTCCTCCTGATTGGGTCTTAATGGTCACGACGTCTCAATCTCTGACACTTAAAGCTACTAACGTTACCATAGCAACTACCAAAAGGGGCGGAGTCCCCACGTTGCCTCCTGTTTGTGCCCACTATACCAGGATGTAGATGCGATATGAGGTTACCATGGTAACTGCCTCCTGTTTGTGCCCACTATACCAGGATGTAGATGCGATATGAGGTTACCATGGTAACTGCCTCCTGTCTGTGTCCAGTATACCGGGATGTAGATGAGATATGAGGTTTTAACAGATCTTCTTCTGTTGGAGATAATAACGTAGCGATGTAAACGTAGCCTGAGGATGTAACAAAAAAAGACTAACGAATAACTGCTCAAAGCGTAATTAAATGAACATTTCCCCGTTAAGAACACGAGACAAAATAAGATTTTATCTCCAAAACATAATGTGCAAAATTACCGTTATTCTCGATCACTGTTTTCTGAGATCGTTAGGAGCCGAAATCGTAATTGTGATTCAAATTTGGATTAATTACCCATAACCTACAGTCTTATATCTATATCCATAGAGATCTATATCCATAGATCTCTATGATATATATCTCTATATCCATAGAGATCTATGGATATAGATCTCTATATCCATAGAGATCTATGGATATAGATCTCTATATCCATAGATCTCTATATCATAGATATCTATGTCCATAGATCTCTATATCCATAGAGATCTATATCCATAGATCTCTATGGATATAGATCTCTATGATATAGATCTCTATATCCATAGATAGATCTCTATATCCATAGATCTCTATATCCATAGATCTCTATGATATAGATCTCTATGATATAGATCTCTATGATAGAGATCTATGGATATAGAGATCTATATCCATAGAGATATATATCATAGAGATCTATATCATAGAGATCTATATCCATAGAGATCTATGGATATAGATCTCTATATCCATAGATCTCTATATCATAGATATCTATGTCCATAGATCTCTATATCCATAGAGATCTATATCCATAGATCTCTATATCCATAGATCTCTATGATATAGATCTCTATGATATAGATCTCTATGATAGAGATCTATGGATATAGAGATCTATATCCATAGAGATCTATATCCATAGAGATCTATATCCATAGAGATCTATATCCATAGATCTCTATGGATATAGAGATCTATATCATAGAGATCTATATCCATAGAGATATATGGATATAGAGATCTATCTATGGATATAGAGATCTATATCATAGAGATCTATATCCATAGAGATATATGGATATAGAGATCTATATCATAGAGATCTATGGATATAGAGATCTATGATATAGATCTCTATATCATAGAGATCTATATCCATAGAGATCTATCTATGGGTCTAGAGATCTATCTATGGGTCTAGAGATCTATGGGTCTAGAGATCTATGGGTCTAGAGATCTATGGGTCTGTATCTGGGCCGTTCCTTCAGCCCCCTCAGCATCACCAGTTGCTATGTGAGATCAAACCCCCCCAAACAGCCTCTCTTTCTTTCCCTTCTGTTCTTTCTTCCTCTCTGAAAGCGTGACTCCAGCATGCAAGCTCCGAGCCAAAACTCTCCACTCTGTGCCTATCAACCGCCGGTCCGGCTCAGAGCGTCAGTCCAGCTGCAACACACCCACCTGTGTCCTCTGTTTCACTTTTTGTAAGATAAGGAGCAGGAAAAACCAATAAAAAAAGATTGGATTGGAGATAAAAGTGGGGGGGGGGGGTCTGCAAACGCTTCAGGCAGCTGCTGTCATGACAACAATAAAAACCAGAGTTTGCCGCTGAACAACAACACGATGTAGAGGAGTTCCTAGAATATTCCACTTTATTATTATTCCTATTATTTGTGTTTTCTATCTCCCGGCTTTTTTTGTCAACTGCTGCCTTTTGTGGGTTGTGTTTACGCCTCCAAGTTGTCTCAGTTTCTTTCTTTTTTTGGGGGGGGGGGGTAGTTGTAGTTCCTGTTAGGGTCCAACCTCAGTTTTTTGTGAGGCCTTGTCTTTGCAAGATGACGTGTATCCCTCTGTAGCGGGGAAAACTGAGACCACAGCGGGGTAAAACTCTGAAATTACACCTCCACGGGTTGGGAATGTGAAGCTGAAATGTGTCTATGAAGGTCGAAAAAGTACACAATCATGTTGTGAAAGATGTAACAAACAATATGCATCCCAACACGTGTTGTACTGTAAAAATCCGCTCCATAGTACAAAACAAAAGCGCACTAGAACCGCATATTGTGCACTGAATAATCCCGCTTTTCTCTTGGTTACATTTGTGCAATAAACCTGTGGAAAGCTAATTATTACTCATTATGTTCTGTTACGTTCTGGTGCTGTCTAATTCCTGCAGCTTCACAGAAAGAAAGAAAGTGGCTGTAATTTGGAGCGTTACCCTGCGGTGCTTTGAACTGTATGTATAACTTGTGTATAACAAACTGTTATTAAATTAACCTGTTTAATTTCACCTATATTATTATTACTAATAAGACCTACCAACCGTAATAAGCTTCAATTGAGCGTAACTTTCTTAACAGTTATGTACACTTAACAAATCTAAATGAAGGAGCTATCGAGTCTCGATGCGTAACTAAGACCAGGAAGAATGTGTAACTCTAAATGTTGATTTAAAGCATCCAGTGAGGTTTATTTTCTACTCTGGTGACATTTTTAAGAAGCTTTCTTTCTTCCCTTAGCTATTTGGAATATGTTTGGTTTCCTCCGGTCTGTACTTTGTGTTCCACAGTTAAGCCATGTCTATCGTTTAGTATGGAGACGTACGTAGATATACTATAAAAGCTAAATTGCTTTAAGCGTTGCTGTTTAGTGGACAAGTTGGATCTATAACGAGCATTTACTGGAAGTGAGTGATGTAATGGCCGCTTGCTTGTTGGCTTCAGCGCTCCATTTTTACACCTTTTTTTTCTGACTTTTGCTGCCAATGAAGTGAAATGTGTTGAGTTTCTTGTTTGGATGCTTTTTAATATGGAAGTTCTTTAATGACAAAATGAACAGAGATAGATTTGTGCTGTAAGAAATCTGCGAGTCAAGGTTCGAGAGCATGTAGAAGCAGATTTTTTAGCATGGTTTTGGCAATTTTTACAGACCGATTTGTGATTTTTATTAATGTTAAGAGACCTAAATGTGTGAACCGCCTTCCTGTTGCATGTTATCTTTAAATTAGCATGCTGTAGTTTTTGGTAGTTTGTTGTTACCTTTGCGTGCCAAACTATGAAACACTCTTATGTAATTTGACCCAATTTAAAGTACGTAAAATTAAACTATCAAATAAAAATTTCAAAAGTGAGCAGGTTTGGGGGAATAAGTGCACTAATCAACGTGTGGCTGTCGTACGATTGACTGAATTGTAATCAACAAGTCTGTCTTTAACTCAACGTAATACACGATTGGAAAAGCATGACTCAACCGAAATGTTTTTCACAAAATCGGCAAAAAAGGTGTTTCAATTTCCAACTTAACCCCAAATCCAAGCTCTTATAACCTGCTTGTTAAAGCTTCAATTTGTTGAACGTTCACTCGCAATTTTGTCATTAATTAACTTCCGTACCGGCCCGGGAAAGTGGAACGAGCCCCAAAATGTGAAAGATGTGTGTGATTGTTTTTAGGAGGGGGGTGGGGGGGGGGGTTGGTCAATTGGGGCTCGTTAGTGTAACATCTTAACTTGGTGATTGGTCCTGAAATGCTTCCTGTTCTGTTTTTTTTCTTCTTTTCATTACATTCTCTGGCAATTAGGTAAATATAGTGTGCGTTTCTCTGTCACTGCAACCATAGTAACGAGATATTTCTTCATATTGCACAATCAATAATGCCACAATGGGGGTGGGTGGGTGGGCATGTGGGAGGGTGGGCGGGGCCTGGGTTTGTAGGTGAGGTAGTCTGTGTGATGTGGACCAGGGGTCACTGCTAGTTGGATCTGCACCCGTAGACTTCTCCCCTTCTCTGTTACATATGTGCAAAAAGACATTAAAATGCTTTTAAAATGAGCCAAACTGTTTGTTGTCGTGTGTGTGTGTGTGTGTGTGTGTGTGTGTGTGTGTGTGTGTGTGTGTGTGTGTGTGTGTGTGTGTGTGTGTGTGTGTGTGTGTGTGTGTGTGTGTGTGTGTGTGTGTGTGTGTGTGTGTGTGTGTGTGTGTGTGTGGTTCATATCCTCCTGCAAGTCATTACAGTCGCCGTTAATGGTACAAACTATACTATGACTTTTTATGACATACTATACTGTCGTAAAAAGTCATAGTCTGTCGAAAATGTAATAAAAATGGAATAGTATGTTGAGAAAAAGGTCATAGTACATATAGTATGTCGAAGAAAGAGTCACAGTATGGTATTTCTAAAAAAGTCAGTGTAGTATGTCAAAAACTAATAAGGAATATATATATATATATATATATATATATATATATATATATATATATATCATAGTTGATAAAAGTCATAAAAAATAATAGACAGCAGCAAAGAATCAAGCTTTGGACCGGAAGGTTGTTGGTTCAATCCCCAGAGAAGAACTTTAGATGGAGAAAGGGAAAGTATGTAGTAGTATACCAAAAAAAAGATAGTATAATATGTCGACAAAGGTCATAGTATGTAATAGAAATCATACATAGTATGTCAAAAAAAATTGTCATAGTATAGTATGTCAAAAAATGGTATAAAAATACTTAGTATAGTACGTCGAAAAAACTCAGTGTATGTCAAAAAAAGTTATAAAAACGAATAGTACAGTATGTCGATGAAAGTCATATAAAGTAATAGTACAGTATGTTAAAAAAAAGTTATAGTATGTTGAAGAAATAGTCACAATATAGTAAGTTTTGGACCAGAAGGTCGTGAGTTCAATCCCCAGAGAGAACAAATCCAGGTGGGGAAAGGAAAAGTATGTAGTAGTATATCGAATAAAGTTATAGTATAATATGTCAACAAAGGTCATAGTACAGTATGTAATAAAAATCATAGTCAAAAAAACGCATAGTATAGTATTTTGAAAAAAGTCATAAAAAGTAATAGTATAGTATGTCAAAGAAATAGTCGCAGTATAGTATTTCGAAAAAGTCATAGTTACATGTATGTAGTAGTGTGTGTGTGGTATACTATGTCTAAAAAGTCATAGTATAGTATGTCAAAAAAAAGAATAGTGCAGTATGTCGATGAAAGTTGAGTAGTATTAGAAGAACAACCCTTTGCCAGTGGTGGTCTAGTGGTTAAAGCACCAAGCCTTGGACCAGAAGGTTGTTGGTTCAATCTCCAGAAAATAAATCTAGGAGAATAAATCTTTTTGACATACTATACTATGATTTTTATTACATACTGTACTATGACCTTTGTCAACATATTATACTATAACTTGTTGTTACTACATACTTTAAACACCTACATTTTTTCTCTGGGGATGAACACACAACCTTTTGGTCCAAAGCTTGGTTCTTTAACCACAAGAGCAACGCTTTTATTTCAACATTTTTCGACATACTATACTATGACTTTTTTTGGACATACTATACTATGACTTTTTTCAGTATTTTTCAACATACTATACTATGACTTTTTTTTCGACAGACTATACTATGACTTTTTATGAATTTTCAACATACTATATACTGCAAGTTTTTTTCTACATACTATACAATGACTTTTTTCAACATACTATACTATGACTATTTTCAATATTTTTCGACATACTATACTATGACTTTTTTTTCGACAGACTATACTATGACTTTTTATGAATTTTCGACATACTATACTATGACTATTTTTCGACATACTATACTATGACTTTTTTCGAACATACTATACTATGACTATTTCTTCAACATACTATACTATGACTATTTTTTCAACATACTATACTATGACTTTTTTCGACATACTATAATTACTTTTTTTCAACATACTATACTATGACTTTTTTCAGTATTTTTCAACATACTATACTATGACTATTTTTTCAACATACTATACTATGACTTTTTTCAATATTTTTCAACATACTATACTATGACTTTTTTCAACATACTTTACTAAGATTTTTTTCAATATACTATGACTATTTTTTTAACATACTATGACTTTTTCGTCATACTATACTATGACTATTTTTTCGACATGCTATCCTATGACTTTTTTCAACATACTACTACATACTTTAAACACCTAAGTTTTTTCTCTGGGGATTGAACTCACAACCTTCCGGTCCCAAGCTTGGTTCTGAACCACTAGACCACCACTGCCGAAGATTTTTCAATTTGTTGATATAACTATACTATGACTTTTATCAAAATATTGTACTATTCCTTATAATGACTATTTTTTCAACATACTATAGTATGACTATTTTTTCGACATGCTATACTATGATTTTTTTCAATATTTTTAGACATACTATACTATTTTCAACATTTTTTGACTTACTATACTGTGACTATTTTCATCATTTTTCGACATACTATAACTTTTTCATCATTTTTCGACATACTATACTATGACTTTTTTTTCAACATACTATACTATGACTTTTTCGACATATTATACTATGACTATTTTTGACATACTATACTATAACTTTTTTCTACATACTATACTATGGCTTTTTTCAACATACTATTCTATGACTTTTTTCAATATTTTTTCGACTTACTATACTATGACTTTTTTTTTGTAATTTTCCGACATACTATACTTTGACTTTTTATGAATTTTCGACATACTATATACTGAGTTTTTTTCTACATACTATACAATGACTTTTTGACATACTATACTATGATTATTTTTTTGACATACTATACTATGACTTTTTTCGACATACTATACTATGATTTCTTTCAATATTTTTCAACATACTATACTATGACTTTTTTTCGACATACTATACTATGACTATTTTCAATATTTTTTGACATACTATACTATGACTTTTTTCAGTATTTTTCAACATACTATACTATGACTTTTTTCGACATACTATAATTACTTTTTTTCAACATACTATACTATGACTTTTTTCAATATGTTTTGACATACTATACTATGACTTTTTTCAACATACTTTACTAAGATTTTTTTCAATATACTATGACTATTTTTTTGACATACTATAACTTTTTCGTCATACTATACTATGACTATTTTTTTAACATACTATGACTTTTTTTTCGACATGCTATACTATGACTTTTTTTCAACATACTACTACATACTTTAAACACCCAAGTTTTTTCTCTGGGGATTGAACTCACAACCTTCTGGTCCAAAGCTTGGTTCTGAACCACTAGACCACCACTGCCGAAGATTTTTTAGTTTGTTGATATAACTATACTATGACTTTTATCAAAATATTGTACTATTCCTTATAATGACTATTTTCAACATACTATACTATGACTATTTTCAATATTTTTCGATATACTATACTATGACTATTTTTTCAACATACTATAGTATGACTATTTTTTCGACATGCTATACTATGATTTTTTTCAATATTTTTAGACATACTATACTATTTTCAACATTTTTTGACTTACTATACTACGACTTTTTTTCGACATTACTAGACTGATTTTTTTTCGTCATACTATACTATGACCTTTGTCAACATATTATACTATGACTTTTTTTTTATATACTACTACATACTTTAAACACCTAAATTTATTCTCTGGGGATTGAACTCACAACCTTCTGGTCCAAAGCTTGGTTCTGAACCACTAGACCACCACTGCCAAAGGTGTTTTAGTTTGTTGATATAACTATACTATGACTTTTATCAAAATATTGTACTATTCCGTATAATGACTATTTTTTTGACATACTATACTAATAAATAAATAAATATATAACTTTTTGTGATATACTACATTTTTATACTACACTTTTTGTGATATACTACATCAAATTTTGTGATATACTACATACTGATATACTAAAAATAGATTTTTATTAAATACTATACTCTGACTTTTTTCAAAACATTTTGACTTTCTATACTTTCCCATCTGGACCACATCAGACCAGTAATTAACTAAATAAAAAAGCTAAAACAAAAACCCAAAAGACAGTTTTCTTGCACAAGTCTCTTTTATTTCATTAAATACACGGACACACGTACACACACTTTGATCACAATCACTTCGGTATAAAAATCAACCGGTGAACATAATTCACACCATAAAATCATCATCAATCATCCACAAACATGTTTTGGTTAAAAAATAAATTCATGCATCTGAGCATCATTTATATTTCCATGTACAGTATGATACAAATCATGGGAACTCAAAGCGCTACACAACCCGACAACCTGTACACAGCAAAACATCTACCAACCCAAACTGATCTCAGTGCAGCCGCAACATGGATTTCTTTTGTCTGTGGACGTTCCCTTGGCTTCTCGGTCTATTTCTCTTCTAATAAATGAGTTTGCAGAAACACAGCACACATGCACTCTGCAGAGACGCCCTGCACATCGCACCGTCTGCATCATTTCACCACTTTCTTTGGCATCATTCAGATGTCAGTAAGTATTTTTTCCCCTAAATGACAAGAACTCAGTGTGTAACACTGATCATGACGCATTTTCAAAGTTTTTAGACACATTTCTTGACAGAAAACTGTGATTATTATATTTTGATCCCAAGAAAACCACTGTGTAATGGTGAAATCATGAACTTCACTGTAACCACGACAACATGAGAGCAGCAAGACTTGAAAGAATTTGGCTTTAAATGACCACAGTGTGATTTAACGTGTCTCAGATGATTAACATCTCTATTTCATGGGCTTAAATAAGCATTTAAAAGCATTTTGAACATGCAAAACGATGTCCGGACTCAGGTACTACAGCCCTGCCTTCAGGAAATCAAAGATGTTGAGTCAACACATGTAACATCTGGATCTTTTTTCATTTCACACAAACTCTTTTGACACATTTCACAACAGTTAAAAGTTAATATTCAGACACGGCACCCACGCTGTAATTTAGGCATAAATAACACTTAGATATCTCCATAAATATGCATCTCATGTATTTCTTTTTCCTCGGATGTTTCATGGCTTCCAAAAGCAAAAAGCAGCAGCAAAGAAAACTGTTTTTTGATGAATGAATGAAGTTTGAACATTCTCAGTGTAGCACCAGACAGAGTACAAAATAAGCCCAATACTGGATTAAAGAAAGAAAAGTTTTATGAAAAACCAACACAGGTAGAAAGATCCATAAAGGCACTTCAGTGTGATGATATCCAACGACCGATACGGTAAAAGCTCATTGAAATAAGTGATTTTAAATCCTTTATGGACAACCTTTGCGACACCGCTACAAATATGAAGCCCAGATATGATCCCAGAACTACGGAAACACTGATTTTTTGGGGAAATCGTCTTTTAAAAAGAGGTTTTGGCCAGTTACAGTATCTCCTACGCTGGAGAAACCATCTAGTACAAACCACTTAAAGGGTAATTTGGTGTTTTTTTTCCAACCTGGAGCCTACGTCCCTATGTTGCTGTGTGAGTGACTGATGGGAACAACAATCTTTGACACTGGTCCAGTATTAACCCTCGAGTTGTCTTCCCGTTATGAATGGACGTTCGTTATTAACTTGTCTTTCCAGGTCGAAATTGAAAATGAATATTTTGTTGTGCTTTTCCAATGTTTTTGTCATTTTTCTGATTTATTTCTCACTTTTTTTTACAAACATGAGCTGGTATTCATGGTCAACGAAGCTCATTTATATCAAATAATACATACATATTTAGTTAAAAAGGCAGAAATTATGAACTATTCTGACTAATAGTTGAGATCAGAGGATGTTGAGTGGATCTCAGATGGTAGATGTCAACGTTTAGTCCGCATACTGTTTTGAAACCATTAAATGAAATGAATTAAAATGCTATAAGATTCAAAAATTCAATGAAAGTAATCATTAATTTTACCTGAAGAATGTTGTATGGAATCATCCATGTTATTTTGGGGCAATTTGGTTGAAAGAAATCCATATTTCTGATATAAAACACTTTAAAACGGATCAATTTGACCCGAGGACAACACGAGGGTCAGATGAGAACGCTGTAACCGGCAGCAACAGACCGGGCTGCAACGTAACCCTAGGGGGCAATTACGCACCTTCAATTTACGTCCACTAAAAGTTGTGTTGTTGCCGCTGACAGACTCAGATTATTATTCTAAGTGTCTGACATTATGGGATGGATTCCTACAGAGATAGACCTTTATAACCTCTTATAGACCTTTCTATTTCACCAGAAACAGCTCTGAAGTCGCCAGCACTAAACCCACCAGACTCCATTTAAAAAAGCAGTACTTTTAGTGTGTATATGGCCAACATATTTCCACATGTAAATCAGTAAACTAGGTGTTTATTTCAACTAAAACTAGACATGTGATGGTTGGAAAAGTGGAAAGACGACCCGAGACGGCTTTTCATACTTTTAGTTTGTTCCTGTCGACTTTGAATGAAGTGGGTTTTCTGTTGCTTAAATTACTGATTATTTACATGGAGTCTGGTGGGTTCGGCGAGCATGATTTTGCAGATGTTGTCATGTATTAAAAAACAATCTTACTCTTTGACAGAAAGATCGACCTTCTTAGAAATCCTTTCCATAATGTTGTCAGATACTTAGAATATTAATCAGAGTCTGTCAGCAGTAAAGCGAGCTGCAATCTCTTAGACACTAAAACATAGAAAAATAGGCTCCAGGTTGAATAAAACATGAGTTACCCTTTATGGGTTAGGGAGATTTTAATTGATGCATCAACAAAACATGCAAGAATTACATCATTTAGGATGGAGAAAAATGTGAGATTAATTGCGAGATAACTATGACATTAATGCGATTTAATATTTTAATCGTTTGACAGCACTACAATGTAATTAATAGGGTAGAAAGGGTATAAAGGGGTAGAAGTACATACGTTTTAGTTCTTCCTACTCCTTTTTGAATGTGTAAATTTGAGGTTTTTTAAGTACTGGAAATAATGGAGTTTTATTTTTATTGTTTTTTTAATTACTTTTTTTTCAGTTTTTTTAATTTACATGTTCAAAATAAAGATATTAATCAATCAATCAATTAGAAAAAAACACACTTCAATGAGCATTAGAGGCGTTCATTGGACGTAGGAAAATTAAGACCTGATTACCTTGTGTTGTCTTCACGAAAATCACTTTTGTTGACGCTTTTTATCGATCAAACTTTTTCTTGTTTTTGTCCCTTTTTTCAACACTTTTGACACTTTTTTTCAATATTTGTCACTTTTTTTGACGTTTTCAACACTACGTAACACTAACTTATTAACTTCAATTTTACTGTTATTTTTGGAATTCATGGTCAATAAACCTCATTTATAGGAAATTATACGTAATGTTTGAGTTAGAAAAGCAGAAATTAGGAATTATTGAGACTAAAATTAAAGGAATGGATGTTGATGATAATCACAGACTGGAATATGTCAACTTTTACTCTCAATACTATTTCAAAAACACTTCAATTTGGTTTCAAATGCTATAAAATTGAATAAGACGCCCCAAAATTAATGAAAGTAGAGATTTGTACTTGGCAAAGAGCGTTGTGTGGAATCAATCATGTTATTTTGGGGAATTAAAAAGAACACTGATATAGGACAACATGAGGACAACATGAGGACAACATGAGGACAACATGAGGGCAACATGAGGACAACATGGGGACAACATGAGGACAACATGGGGACAACATGAGGACAACATGAGGACAACATGAAGACAACATGAGGACAAAATGAGGACAACATGAAGACAACATGAGGACAACATGGGGACAACATGAGGACAACATGAGGACAACATGGGGACAACTTGAGGACAACGTGAGGACAACATGAGGGCAACATGGGGACAACATGGGGACAACTTGAGGACGACTTGAGGACGACGTGAGGACGACATGAGGACGACATGAGAACGACATGAGGACAACATGAGGGCAACATGAGGACAACATGAAGACAACATGAGGACAACATGAGGGCAACATGAGGGCAACATGAGGACAACATGAAGACAACATGAGGACAACATGAGGACGACATGAGGACAACATGAGGACAACATGAGGGCAACATGAGGACAACATGAGGACAACATGAAGACAACATGAGGACAACAAAAGTGTTGATTTACAATTTTCAATTTTGATGGGAAGACAACACGAGGGTTAAAAACAAAACGTAGATGTAAATGAAGCCTGAGAAAACCATCTGGTTCTGGTTCTGGTTCTCCACGACCCCCGACCCCCCAGGCTCACATAATCCACCATTAAGCGTCTCAGTGGACCAGGATTCGAACGTCTCAGTGCTGAAGTCGGCTTTGTGTCGCTCCAACAGCGCGGCGTCCTCCATCTGCGTCTGTCTCCTCAGAAACTACGCTGCGAGGTTGTGGGTTCGATTCCCCTCCCCCCCTCCGGATCCACTGGTGGTGCTGTTAAGGCGCGTTGGACAAAAGCGTCACCAGACGGTGGACGCTCACACGCATTTCCACACGAACACGCTGCAACACACAAACAGAGGACGCGGGTCAGGGTCTAGATGTCGAGGTCATGGTCTTCCAGGAGGACGACGGGTCAGGGTCTAGCTGTCGAGGTCATGGTCTTCCAGGAGGACGACGGGTCAGGGTCTAGATGTTGAGGTCAAGGTCCTCCAGGAGGACGACGGGTCAGGGTCTAGATGTCGAGCTCGTTGTCCTCCAGGAGGACGACGGGTCCGAGGTCATGGTCCTCCAGGAGGACGACAGGTCAGGGTCTAGACGTCGAGCTCGTTGTCCTCCAGGAGGACGACGGGTCAGGGTCTAGCTGTCGAGGTCATGGTCCTCCAGGAGGACGACGGGTCAGGGTCTAGATGTCGAGGTCATGGTCCTCCAGGAGGACGACGGGTCAGGGTCTAGATGTCGAGGTCATGGTCCTCCAGGAGGACGACGGGTCAGGGTCTAGATGTCGGGGTCATGGTCCTCCAGGAGGACGACGGGTCAGGGTCTAGATGTCGAGGTCATGGTCCACCAGGAGGACGACGGGTCAGGGTCTAGATGTCGAGGTCATGGTCCTCCAGGAGGACGACGGGTCAGGGTCTAGATGTCGAGGTCATGGTCCACCAGGAGGACGACGGGTCAGGGTCTAGATGTCGAGGTCATGGTCCACCAGGAGGACGACGGGTCAGGGTCTAGATGTCGAGGTCATGGTCCTCCAGGAGGACGACGGGTCAGGGTCTAGATGTCGAGACGACAGGTCTTACCTGCAGTCGTCTCCTCCGGTGCTGATCACGTATCTGTCTTCGTGGGAGAATCGGATGTTGGTCACGTGAGGCGAGTGGCCGAGGTAGCGCTTGTGTTTGGCCTGAAGAAGAAGAAGAAGAAGAAGAACAGTGTGTAACAAGCATAGTGTGTGTCCCTGTGTGTGTAACAAGCATAGTGTGCGTCCCTGTGTGTGTAACAAGCATAGTGTGCGTCCCTGTGTGTGTAACAAGCATAGTGTGTGTCCCTGTGTGTGTAACAAGCGTAGTGTGCGTCCCTGTGTGTGTAACAAGCACAGTGTGTGTCCCTGTGTGTGTAACAAGCATAGTGTGCGTCCCTGTGTGTGTAACAAGCATAGTGTGCGTTCCTGTGTGTGTAACAAGCATAGTGTGTGTCCCTGTGTGTGTAACAAGCATAGTGTGTGTCCCTGTGTGTGTAACAAGCATAGTGTGCGTCCCTGTGTGTGTAACAAGCATAGTGTGCGTCCCTGTGTGTGTAACAAGCATAGTGTGTGTCCCTGTGTGTGTAACAACATAGTGTGCGTCCCTGTGTGTGTAACAAGCACAGTGTGTGTCCCTGTGTGTGTAACAAGCATAGTGTGCGTCCCTGTGTGTGTAACAAGCATAGTGTGCGTCCCTGTGTGTGTAACAAGCATAGTGTGTGTCCCTGTGTGTGTAACAACCATAGTGTGCGTCCCTGTGTGTGTAACAAGCACAGTGTGTGTCCCTGTGTGTGTAACAAGCATAGTGTGTGTCCCTGTGTGTGTAACAAGCATAGTGTGCGTCCCTGTGTGTGTAACAAGCATAGTGTGCGTCCCTGTGTGTGTAACAAGCATGGTGTGTGTTCCTGCGTGTGTAACAAGTATAGTGTGCGTCCCTGTGTGTAACAAGCATAGTGTGTGTCCCTGTGTGTGTAACAAGCATAGTGTGTGTCCCTGTGTGTGTAACAAGCACAGTGTGTGTCCCTGTGTGTGTAACAAGCATAGTGTGTGTCCCTGTGTGTGTAACAAGCACAGTGTGTGTCCCCTGTGTGTGTAACAAGCATAGTGTGTGTCCCTGTGTGTGTAACAACCATAGTGTGCGTCCCTGTGTGTGTAATAAGCATAGTGTGCGTCCCTGTGTGTGTAACAAGCGTAGTGTGCGTCCCTGTGTGTGTAACAAGCATAGTGTGCGTCCCTGTGTGTGTAACAAGCATAGTGTGCGTTCCTGTGTGTGTAACAAGCACAGTGTGTGTCCCCTGTGTGTGTAA
>JABXJD010000469.1:132500-137500 GCA_013375575.1 Percina caprodes | reverse complement strand
TATATATATATTTATTTTATCATTTTATGTAAATATATATATATATATATATATATATGTATATTTTATATATATATATTTTACATATATGTATACATTAAATATGTATATATAATATATATATATATATATATATATATTATATATATGTATAATATATATAATATATATATATTATATATATTATATATATATATTTATTTTATCATTTTATGTAAATATATTATATATATTATATATATATATATTTTATATATATACATTAAATATGTATATATTATATATATGTATACATTAAATATATATATATTTTACATATATGTATACATTAAATATGTATATATAATATATATATATATATTATATATATGTATATATTATATATATATATATTTTATATATATGTATACATTAAATATGTATATATTATATATAATAATTCTCTAATAATAAGGGTCACCTCTCTTCAGCTTGCGGACGGCCACCATGCGGTGATTGGCCGACGTCTCCCACAGTCGCAGCGTTTTATCATCGCTGACGGTGGCACAGACGGGGAGGAGGGGGTGGGGGGCCAGACCCCAGACCTCACCCTCCATGTGGCCCTGCACACACACACACACACACACACACACACACACACACACACACACACACACACACACACACACACACACACACACACACACACACACACACACAGAGACACTCTTCACATCAAATGTACTTCATCTACCAAGTGGAGTGGAGAGTGTGTGTGTGTGTGTGTATGTATGTGTGTGTGTGTGTGTGTGTGTGTGTGTGTGTGTGTGTAAATGCTGATCAATCACTAGCAGCCAGCGCTTGTCACCATGGCAACATGTGACATAGCAGACTGCCAGACATTTAAAAATACCTGAGGCCGTCTCACACACACACACACACACACACACACACACACACCTGCACCAGCAGGGTCATGGGTCCGGTCTTGTCGATCTCCAGAACTTCTCCATTTTTGGTTCCCACCAGAATGTGACCGTGACCCAGAGTGATGGCCCTGATGGACGGGTTGTCCTCCAGCAGCAGGCCTACACACACACACACACACACACACACACACACACACACACACACACACACACACAGACACACACACACACACACACACACACACACACACACACACACACACACACACACACACACATGGTAACACACACACAGTAACACACACACACACACACAGTAACACACACACACACACACACACACACACAGTAACACACACACAGTAACACACACACACACACACACACACAGTAACACACACACACACAGTAACACACACACACAGTAACACACACACACACACACATACAGTAACACACACACACACACACACACACACAGTAACAAACACACACACAGTAACACACACACACACAGTAACACACACACACACACAGTAACACACACACAGACACACACACACACACAGTAACACACACTCACACACACACACACACACACACACACAGACACACACACACACAGTAACACACACACACACACACAGTAACACACACACAGACACACACACACACACACAGTAACACACACACACACACAGTAACACACACACAGACACACACACACACACACACACACACAGTAACACACACACACACACAGTAACACACACACAGACACACACACACACACACACACACACACAGTAACACACACACACACACACACACACACAGTAACACACACACACACACAAACACACAGTAACACACACACACACACACACACACACACACAGTAACACACAGACACACACACACACACACACACAAACACACATAGAGACACACACACACACACACACACAGTAACACACAGACACACACACACACACACACACACACAAACACACACAGAGACACACACACACACGCACACACACACACACAGTAACACACACACACACAGTAACACACACACACACACACACACACACACACAGACACACACACACACACACACACACAGCAGCAGGTCAGTAGTCATTTGGTCCATTTTAACTTTCCAGAACAGAAGTGACGCCATGTTTCCACCTGATGGCGATGTTGAGCAGAAGACTTCCTGCTGCTTCTTCTTCTCTACCTATATAATCTTCTTCTTCTCTACCTATAATCTTCTTCTTCTTCTCTAAATATAATCTTCTTCTTCTTCTCTAAATATAATCTTCTTCTTCTCTACTTATAAGGAAAGGAAGACTGCAACTAACTATTATAGTTAATTGTTGATTAATGTGTGTGTTGTTTCCTGGATGAAGGGACCAGGTGTCTGGTCTCTAAAATGTGGATCAGTGTTTCCCAAAAAGCCCAAAATGACGTCCTCAAATGTCTCGTTTTGTCCACAACTCAAAGACATTCGGTGTCCTGTCCCAGAGGAGAGAAGACACTAGAACATCTTCACATTCAACACGCTGACATCAGAGAAATTTACCTGTTTTATCATCAAAAATTAATCTTTAGGCTCTAGACTCTATGTAAGATTTTAGGTAAGGAGGGAAGGAAGTATAGAGGGAGGAACTTAGGGGAGGAAAGAAGGGGGAAGGGAAGGAAAGGAAAGAAGGTGGAGGACAGGTAGGGAAGGATGAAGGGAAGGAAAGAAGGAGGAGGACATGTAGGGAAGGATGAAGGGAAGGAAAGAAGATGGAGGACAGGTAGGGAAGGAAAGAAGATGGAGGACAGGTAGAGAAGGATGAAGGAAAGGAAAGAAGGTGGAGGACAGGTAGGGAAGGAGGAAGGGAAGGAAAGAAGATGGAGGACAGGTAGGGAAGGAAAGAAGATGGAGGACAGGTAGGGAAGGATGAAGGGAAGGAAAGAAGATGGAGTACAGGTAGAGAAGGAGGAAGGGAAGGAAAGAAGATGGAGGACAGGTAGGGAAGGAGGAAGGGAAGGAAAGAAGGTGGAGGACAGGTAGGGAAGGAACTAAGATGGAGGACAGGTAGGGAAGGATGAAGGGAAAGAAAGAAGGAGGAGGACATGTAGGGAAGGATGAAGGGAAGGAAAGAAGATGGAGGACAGGTAGGGAAGGAAAGAAGATGGAGGACAGGTAGAGAAGGATGAAGGAAAGGAAAGAAGGTGGAGGACAGGTAGGGAAGGAGGAAGGGAAGGAAAGAAGATGGAGGACAGGTAGGGAAGGAAAGAAGATGGAGGACAGGTAGGGAAGGATGAAGGGAAGGAAAGAAGATGGAGTACAGGTAGAGAAGGAGGAAGGGAAGGAAAGAAGGTGGAGGACAGGTAGAGACGGAGGTAGGGAAGGAAAGAAGATGGAGGACATGTAGGGAAGGAGGAAGGGAAGGAAAGAAGATGGAGGACAGGTAGGGAAGGATGAAGGGAAGGAAAGAAGATGGATTAATATTAATATTAATGAATCACTAATATTAATATTAATGAATCATTAATATTAATATTAATGAATCATTAATATTAATAACTAACGGCTGCAGGTGTGGTACCTTTAGAGCTCGGGGACAGCGCCGCCCTCTTGATGGCGTAAGACTTCAGACAGCGGTCGAACATGTCGTCCCACAGCTCCACCACGCCGTCCTTCCCCCCCGTCACAAAGCCCTGGGAATTATATATTCATTATATATTCATTATATATTCATTATATATTCATTATGTATTCATTATATGTTAATAATATATTCATTATATATTCATTATATGTTAATTATATATTCATTATATATTGATTATATGTTAATTATATATTCATTATATATTCATTATATGTTAATAATATATTCATTATATGTTAATAATATATTAATTATATATTCATTATATATTCATTATATATTCATTATATGTTAATTATATATTCATTATATGTTAATTATATATTCATTATATATTCATTATATATTCATTATATATTCATTATATATTGATTATATGTTAATTATATATTCATTATATATTCATTATATGTTAATAATATATTCATTATATGTTAATAATATATTAATTATATATTCATTATATGTTAATTATATATTCATTATATATTCATTATATATTCATTATATATTCATTATATGTTAATTATATATTCATTATATGTTAATTATATATTCATTATATATTCATTATATATTCATTATATATTCATTATATGTTAATTATATGTTAATTATATATTCATTATATATTCATTATATGTTAATTATATGTTAATTAGACAGAGAGAGAGACACAGAGACGGAGAGTGAAGGAAGAGAGGGAGAGAGAGAGAGGGAGAGGGAGGGAGGGAGGGAGAGAGAGAGGGAGAGAGAGAGAGGGAAAGAAAGAGAGAGAGACCAACACACCCACCTTGTCGAGGGAGAACATGGCGAACACCGGCCCATCGTGAGCTTTGAGTGTTTTCAGCAGCGCCGCCTCCTTCCAGGCGTAGAGCGTCTCGGTGGCGGCGCCGGAGAACACCAGCGCCTCGCTGCGGCCGTAGCACACCGACATCATGGTCTCCGGACGCCCGCGCCCTGAACGCACCACGCGGTACGTCAGACCGCCACCTGGAATGAGAGAAACGCCAGAGCGGGGAATGAGAGGAAACAGCAGAGAAAGGGAATGAGAGGAAATGCCAGAGCAGGGGAATGAGAGGAAACACAGAGCAGGGGAATGCAAAGGCGAAAGGCCAGAGCAGGGGAATGAGAGGGAATGAGAGGAAACACCAGAGCAGGGGAAATGCAAGGGCAAAAGGCCAGAGCAGGGGAATGAGAGAGGAAACGCCAGAGCAGGGGGAATGAGAGGAAACAGCAGAGCAGGGGAATGAGAGGAAACACTAGAGCAGGGGAATGCAAGGGGAAAGGCCAGAGCAGGGAATGAGAGGGAGAAATGCCAGAGCAGGGGAATGAGAGGGAAACACCAGAGCAGGGGAAATGCAAGGGCGAAAGGCCAGAGCAGGGGAATGAGAGGAAACGCCAGAGCAGGGGAATGAGA
>JABXJD010000469.1:105000-117500 GCA_013375575.1 Percina caprodes | reverse complement strand
GACGGAAAGGCCAGAGAGGCATCGCTAGAAACATAGCTAGAAAGCTAGCGTCGCTAGAAACAGCTAGAAAGCTAGCGTCGCTATAAACATAGCTAGAAAGCTAGCATCGCTAGAAACAGCTAGAAAGCTAGCGTTGCTAGAGAGGCGTCGCTAGAGAGGTGACATTTGTATCCCTGGTGCTACGTCCTGCAGGGAGTACCTTTGTGTCCCTGGTGCTACGTCCTAGTGGGGAGTACCTTTGTGTCCCTGGTGCTACGTCCTGCTGGGGAGTACCTTTGTGTCCCTGGTGCTACGTCCTAGTGGGGAGTACCTTTGTGTCCCTGGTGCTATGTCCTGCTGGGAGAACCTTTGTGTCCCTGGTGCTACCTCCTGCTGGGGAGTATCTTTGTGGCCCTGGTGCTACCTCCTGCTGGGGAGTATCTTTGTGTCCCTGGTGCTACCTCCTGCTGGGGAGTACCTTTGTGTCCCTGGTGCTACTTCCTGCTGGGGAGTACCTTTGTGTCCCTGATGCTACGTCCTAGTGGGGAGTACCTTTGTATCCCTGGTGCTACGTCCTGCTGGGGAGTACCTTTGTGTCCCTGGTGATACATCCTGCTGGGAGTACCTTTGTGTCCCTGGTGCTATGTCCTGCTGGGAGTACCTTTGTGTCCCTGGTGATACATCCTGCTGGGGAGTACCTTTGTGTCCCTGATGCTACGTCCTGCTGGGGAGTACCTTTGTATCCCTGGTGATACATCCTGCTGGGGAGTACCTTTGTATCCCTGGTGCTACGTCCTGCTGGGGAGTATCTTTGTGTCCCTGGTGCTATGTCCTGCTGGGAGTACCTTTGTGTCCCTGATGCTATGTCCTGCTGGGGAGTACCTTTGTGTCCCTGATGCTATGTCCTGCTGGGAGTACCTTTGTGTCCCTGATGCTACATCCTGCTGGGGAGTACCTTTGTGTCCCTGATGCTACGTCCTGCTGGGGAGTACCTTTGTATCCCTGGTGCTACGTCCTGCTGGGGAGTATCTTTGTGTCCCTGGTGCTACCTCCTGCTGGGGAGTACCTTTGTGTCCCTGGTGCTACTTCCTGCTGGGGAGTACCTTTGTGTCCCTGATGCTACGTCCTAGTGGGGAGTACCTTTGTATCCCTGGTGCTACGTCCTGCTGGGGAGTACCTTTGTGTCCCTGGTGATACATCCTGCTGGGGAGTACCTTTGTGTCCCTGATGCTACATCCTGCTGGGAGTACCTTTGTGTCCCTGGTGCTATGTCCTGCTGGGAGTACCTTTGTGTCCCTGGTGATACATCCTGCTGGGGAGTACCTTTGTGTCCCTGATGCTACGTCCTGCTGGGGAGTACCTTTGTATCCCTGGTGATACATCCTGCTGGGGAGTACCTTTGTGTCCCTGATTCTATGTCCTGCTGGGAGTACCTTTGTGTCCCTGATGCTACATCCTGCTGGGAGTACCTTTGTGTCCCTGGTGCTATGTCCTGCTGGGAGTACCTTTGTGTCCCTGGTGATACATCCTGCTGGGGAGTACCTTTGTGTCCCTGATGCTACGTCCTGCTGGGGAGTACCTTTGTATCCCTGGTGATACATCCTGCTGGGGAGTACCTTTGTGTCCCTGATGCTATGTCCTGCTGGGAGTACCTTTGTGTCCCTGATGCTACATCCTGCTGGGGAGTACCTTTGTGTCCCTGATGCTACGTCCTGCTGGGGAGTACCTTTGTATCCCTGGTGCTACGTCCTGCTGGGGAGTACCTTTGTGTCCCTGGTGCTACGTCCTGCTGGGGAGTACCTTTGTATCCCTGGTACTACGTCCTGCTGGGGAGTACCTTTGTGTCCCTGGTGCTACGTCCTAGTGGAGAGTACATTTGTATCCCTGGTGCTACGTCCTGCTGGGGAGTACCTTTGTGTCCCTGGTGCTACGTCCTGCTGGGGAGTACCTTTGTATCCCTGGTGCTACGTCCTGCTGGGGAGTACCTTTGTATCCCTGGTGCTACGTCCTGCTGGGGAGTACCTTTGTATCCCTGGTGCTACGTCCTGCTGGGGAGTACCTTTGTATCCCTGCTCGGCGTCTCGCAGGTCGATCTTGGTGATCGGTTTGAAGTCGGCGTCCCACAGTCGGATGCAGCCGTCTCTGCCTCCTGTGGCGAAACCCTCATCACAGGAATACATGCTGAAGATACCGGCCTACACACACACACACACACACACACACACACACAGACAGACAGACACACACACACACACACACACACACACACATTCATAAACACACACACACACACACACAAACACAATCTACGTCAGACAGCCCTTTGAAGCCGTTATCTCGGCTCTCTTCAACGCTCCAGACTCCTTTAACAAAAACAGACATTTAACCTCGCACAACATGGGCGTCACTGCAAGGTCACAAAATAACACAAGCTACTAACCGATGGAGGCAGTGGTAGAGCAGCAACTCCCATGTTGTGCCAGGTTAAATGTTTTTTAAGGCTGCAACTAACGAATATTTTCAATGCTGATTAATCTGTGTATTATTTTCTGGATTAATGCATTAGTTGGTTGGTTAATAATAAGTTTTATTATTGATTCTGATCCTGATTCTGATTCTGATTCTGATCCTGATCCTGATCCTGATTCTTATTCTTATTCTGATTCTGGTTCTGGTTCTGATTCTAATTCTGGAGGCTTTTCGACAAAAACCGACGAAAAGGCAACAGATATGCGGTGAAAAGCGATGAAAAGACAAAAAAGGCGAAAAGATGAAAAAAACGCGTCAAAAATGGCGACAAAAAATGTGGTGAAAAGATGACAAATAGGCGACAAAAAAGACGACAAAAAAGGCGACAAAAAAGGCGACAAAAAGGCGACAAAAAAGGCGACAAAAAAGGCGACAAAAAGGCGACAAAAAGGCGACGATAAAAAAAACGAAAAGGAAACAAATAGGCGGCAAAAAGACAATGACAAAGGCAACAAAAAGTGACAAAACGGCGATGAAAGGACAACAAAAAAGAGACAAAAATGTGACGAATAGGCAACAAATAGGCAAGGAACAGGCGAGGAACAGGAGGAACAGGCGAGGAACAGGCGAGGAACAGGCGAGGAACAGGAGGAACAGGCGAGGAACAGGCAAGGAACAGGCGAGGAACAGGCAAGGAACAGGTGAGGAACAGGCGAGGAACAGGCGAGGAACAGCAGGAACAGGCGAGGAACAGGAGGAACAGGCGAGGAACAGGCAAGGAACAGGCGAGGAACAGGAGGAACAGGCGAGGAACAGCAGGAACAGGCGAGGAACAGCAGGAACAGGCGAGGAACAGGAGGAACAGGTGAGGAACAGCAGGAACAGGCGAGGAACAGCAGGAACAGGCGAGGAACAGGAGGAACAGGCGAGGAACAGGTGAGGATTAGGCGAGGAACAGGCAAGGAACAGGAGGAAAAGGCGAGGAACTGGAGGAACAGGCAAGGAACAGGCGAGGAACAGAAGGAACAGGCAAGGAACAGAAGGAACAGGCAAGGAACAGGAGGAACTGGCGAGGAGCAGGCAAGGAACAGGAGGAACAGGAGGAACAGGCAAGAAACAGGCGAGGAACAGGCGAGGAACAGGGGAGGAAAAGGCGAGAAACAGGCGAGGAACAGGCGAGGAACAGGCGAGGAACAGGCGAGGAACAGGAGGAACAGGTGAGGAACAGGCAAGGAACAGGCGAGGAACAGGAGGAACAGGCAAGGAACAGGAGGAACAGGCGAGGAACAGGCGAGGAACAGGAGGAACAGGTGAGGAACAGGCAAGGAACAGGCGAGGAACAGGAGGAACAGGCGAGGAACAGGAGGAACAGGCGAGGAACAGGCGAGGAACAGGAGGAACAGGTGAGGAACAGGAGAAACAGGCGAGGAGCAGGCGAGGAACAGGCGAGGAACAGGAGGAACAGGCGAGGAGCAGGAGGAACAGGCGAGGAACAGGAGGAACAGGCGAGGAACAAGCGAGGACACATCGGGCCAGAGCGAGGGACATCCAGACCGTGATGCGGTCCCATACATCTTTTACGGTCCTCACCCCGTGTGCAGCCTGGACGGTTCGGACCAGGGTGAGCAGCTTCCAGACGTAGACGTCCCCGTTGAGCGCCCCGGAGTACGTCAGCTCGTCTTTGGCCGCCGACACGCACAGGATGGTCTGCAGGTCCCCCGTCTTCCCGAAGATCCCCCGCTTTGGAGTGAGAGCGTTACCACACAGGGACCAGAACTACAGAGAGAGACAGGAGACCTTTCTGGATCCATCCATCTGCTTTTAATATTAGTTCTTGTATTTTATCCTTTTTCATGTATAGTGTTTGTATGTATATTGTATTCTAGTATTATTTCATGTATATTGTATTCTAGTATTTCATTATATTTATATTCTGTGCTGTGTGTGTGTGTGTGTGTGTGTGTGTGTGTGTGTGTGTGTGTGTGTGTGTGTGTGTGTGTGTGTGTGGTACCTTGATGTGTTTGACTCCACAGCTGACCAGGCGGTTCTGCTGAAATGGATCCCAGCTGACGTCAAAGATCTGGAGGACAAAAGAGATGTTAACACACGCACACACACACACACACACACACACACACACACACACACACACACACACACACACACACACACACACACACACACACACACACACACACACACCCTGTCTGAGTGTCCGGTGGCTGTAGCTAGGATCTTCCCTCTCTTCCAGTCCCAGATACAGAGCGTGTTCTTGGCGTCCAGGCCGACCGAGGCTAACCGCTGCAGAGAGAGGGGGAAGAGAGAGAGAGAGAGAGAGAGAGAGGGGAGAGAGAGAGAGAGAGAGAGAGAGACGGGGGAAAGTTTGATAACTGGAAGAAGTATCTATCCATCCGGTTCGGTAAAGTGCTGCAAGTAAGGAAGCTCCTTAAAGCTGCATTATATCTGATCTCCTGCAGGGGGGGGGGGACTCCTTAAAGCTGCATTATATCTGATCTCCTGCAGGGGGGGGGACTCCTTAAAGCTGCATTATATCTGATCTCCAGCAGGGGGGGGGACTCCTTAAAGCTGCATTATATCTGATCTCCAGCAGGGGGCTCCTTAAAGCTGCATTATATCTGATCTCCAGCAGGGGGACTCCTTAAAGCTGCATTATACCTGATCTCCAGCAGGGGGACTCCTTAAAGCTGCATTATATCTGATCTCCTGCAGGGGGACTCCTTAAAGCTGCATTATATCTGATCTCCAGCAGGGGGACTCCTTAAAGCTGCATTATATCTGATCTCCAGCAGGGGGCTCCTTAAAGCTGCATTATATCTGATCTCCAGCAGGGGGACTCCTTAAAGCTGCATTATACCTGATCTCCAGCAGGGGGACTCCTTAAAGCTGCATTATATCTGATCTCCTGCAGGGGGACTCCTTAAAGCTGCATTATATCTGATCTCCAGCAGGGGGACTCCTTAAAGCTGCATTATATCTGATCTCCAGCAGGGGGACTCCTTAAAGCTGCATTATATCTGATCTCCAGCAGGGGGCTCCTTAAAGCTGCATTATATCTGATCTCCAGCAGGGGGACTCCTTAAAGCTGCATTATATCTGATCTCCTGCAGGGGGGGGACTCCTTAAAGCTGCATTATACCTGATCTCCTGCAGGGGGGGGGGGCTCCTTAAAGCTGCATTATATCTGATCTCCAGCAGGGGGACTCCTTAAAGCTGCATTATATCTGATCTCCAGCAGGGGGCTCCTTAAAGCTGCATTATATCTGATCTCCAGCAGGGGGCTCCTTAAAGCTGCATTATACCTGATCTCCAGCAGGGGGACTCCTTAAAGCTGCATTATATCTGATCTCCAGCAGGGGGACTCCTTAAAGCTGCATTATATCTGATCTCCAGCAGGGGGGGGGGCTCCTTAAAGCTGCATTATATCTGATCGCCAGCAGGGGGACTCCTTAAAGCTGCATTATACCTGATCTCCAGCAGGGGGACTCCTTAAAGCTGCATTATATCTGATCTCCAGCAGGGGGCTCCTTAAAGCTGCATTATATCTGATCTCCTGCAGGGGGCTCCTTAAAGCTGCATTATATTTGATCTCCAGCAGGGGGACTCCTTAAAGCTGCATTATATCTGATCTCCAGCAGGGGGACTCCTTAAAGCTGCATTATATCTGATCTCCAGCAGGGGGCTCCTTAAAGCTGCATTATATCTGATCTCCAGCAGGGGGCTCCTTAAAGCTGCATTATATCTGATCTCCAGCAGGGGGCTCCTTAAAGCTGCATTATATCTGATCTCCAGCAGGGGGCTCCTTAAAGCTGCATTATATCTGATCTCCAGCAGGGGGGGGGGGCTCCTTAAAGCTGCATTATACCTGATCTCCAGCAGGGGGACTCCTTAAAGCTGCATTATATCTGATCTCCAGCAGGGGGACTCCTTAAAGCTGCATTATATCTGATCTCCTGCAGGGGGCTCCTTAAAGCTGCATTATATCTGATCTCCAGCAGGGGGACTCCTTAAAGCTGCATTATATCTGATCTCCAGCAGGGGGACTCCTTAAAGCTGCATTATATCTGATCTCCAGCAGGGGGGGGGGGCTCCTTAAAGCTGCATTATACCTGATCTCCAGCAGGGGGACTCCTTAAAGCTGCATTATATCTGATCTCCAGCAGGGGGACTCCTTAAAGCTGCATTATATCTGATCTCCTGCAGGGGGCTCCTTAAAGCTGCATTATATCTGATCTCCTGCAGGGGGACTCCTTAAAGCTGCATTATATCTGATCTCCAGCAGGGGGACTCCTTAAAGCTGCATTATATCTGATCTCCAGCAGGGGGACTCCTTAAAGCTGCATTATATCTGATCTCCAGCAGGGGGGGGGGCTCCTTAAAGCTGCATTATATCTGATCTCCTGCAGGGGGCTCCTTAAAGCTGCATTATATCTGATCTCCAGCAGGGGGCTCCTTAAAGCTGCATTATATCTGATCTCCAGCAGGGGGGGGGGGACTCCTTAAAGCTGCATTATATCTCTCCTCCCTCTCTTCTCCCTCTCTCCTCCCTCTCTCCTCCCTTCCTCCTCCCTCTCTCCTCCCTCTCTCCTCCCTCCCTCCTCCCTCTCTCCTCCCTTCCTCCTCCCTCTCTCCTCCCTTCCTCCTCCCTCTCTCCTCCCTCTCTCCTCCCTCTCTCCTCCCTTCCTCCTCCCTCTCTTCTCCCTCTCTCCTCCCTCTCTCCTCCGGCTCCTTAAAGCTGCATTATATCTGATCTCCTGCAGGGGGACTCCTTAAAGCTGCATTATATCTGATCTCCAGCAGGGGGACTCCTTAAAGCTGCATTATATCTGATCTCCAGCAGGGGGACTCCTTAAAGCTGCATTATATCTGATCTCCTGCAGGGGGCTCCTTAAAGCTGCATTATATCTGATCTCCAGCAGGGGGACTCCTTAAAGCTGCATTATATCTGATCTCCAGCAGGGGGACTCCTTAAAGCTGCATTATATCTGATCTCCAGCAGGGGGCTCCTTAAAGCTGCATTATACCTGATCTCCAGCAGGGGGACTCCTTAAAGCTGCATTATATCTGATCTCCAGCAGGGGGACTCCTTAAAGCTGCATTATATCTGATCTCCTGCAGGGGGCTCCTTAAAGCTGCATTATATCTGATCTCCTGCAGGGGGGCTCCTTAAAGCTGCATTATATCTGATCTCCAGCAGGGGGACTCCTTAAAGCTGCATTATATCTGATCTCCAGCAGGGGGACTCCTTAAAGCTGCATTATATCTGATCTCCAGCAGGGGGGGGGCTCCTTAAAGCTACATTATATCTGATCTCCAGCAGGGGGGGGGGGGCTCCTTAAAGCTGCATTATATCTGATCTCCAGCAGGGGGACTCCTTAAAGCTGCATTATATCTCTCCTCCCTCTCTTCTCCCTCTCTCCTCCCTCTCTCCTCCCTTCCTCCTCCCTCTCTCCTCCCTCTCTCCTCCCTCCCTCCTCCCTCTCTCCTCCCTTCCTCCTCCCTCTCCTCCCTTCCTCCTCCCTCTCTCCTCCCTCTCTCCTCCCTCTCTCCTCCCTTCCTCCTCCCTCTCTTCTCCCTCTCTCCTCCCTCTCTCCTCCCTCTCTCCTCCCTCTCTCCTCCCGCTCTTCTCCCTCTCTCCTCCCTCTCTCCTCCCGCTCTTCTCCCTCTCTTCTCCCTCTCTCCTCCCTCTCTCCTCCCTCTCTTCTCCCTCTCTCCTCCCTCTCTCCTCCCTCTCTCCTCCCTCTCTCCTCCCTCTCTCCTCCCTTCCTCCTCCCTCTCTCCTCCCTTCCTCCTCCCTCTCTCCTCCCTCTCTCCTCCCTCTCTCCTCCCTTCCTCCTCCCTCTCTTCTCCCTCTCTTCTCCCTCTCTCCTCCCTCTCTCCTCCCGCTCTTCTCCCTCTCTCCTCCCTCTCTCCTCCCTCTCTCCTCCCTCACAGCTGAGTGCAGACTCTGACGACTGAATAATAAATCAGCTGTACCGATGGCTGAGCTCTAAATTTATGATTCTGATGGATTTATGATTATTTTATTGATTCTGTGATCAGACTAATTAACTCTCAGTCACCGGGAGTGAAGAAGCAGAAATCTGCCGACACAACAGCTCGGATCATTTCCCGTCACTTCACAAATCTGCACTTTTATCCAAACCAAAGCCAACTGGATTCAGAGGGCTTTTACAGGGGCTTTAAATCTGGATTCAGAGGTTTTTTACAGGGGCTTTAAATCTTAAAAAAAAAGATCCTGCTACGTCCTGCTACGCCCTGCTACGTCCTGCTACGTCCTGCTACGCCCTGCTACGTCCTGCTACGTCCTGCTACGTCCTGCTGGGCCCTGCTACGTCCTGCTGGGCCCTGCTGGGCCTTGTAATGCTGCACAGTGTCCTGCTATACCATGAACTACTACAAAGAACTACTACAAACTACTATTTTTTGTGACTGTTATTGCCACTCTTCATTCTAACCCCAACCGGTCGTCAGACACCGCCTACCAAGAGCCTGGGTCTGGGCCTGGGTCTGGGTCTGGGTCTGGGTCTGTCCCAGGTTTCTGCCTAAAAGGAAGTTTTTCCTCGCCACTGTCCCACTGTTGCTTGCTCTGGAGGAAACTACTAGAACTGTTGGGTCCTTGTAAATTATAGAGTGTAGTCTAGACCTACTCTATCTGGTCTAGACCTACTCTATCTGGTCTAGACCTGCTCTATCTGGTCTAGACCTGCTATATCTGTAAAGTGTCTCCAGATAACGCTTGTTATGAATTGATACTATAAATAAAATTGAATTGAATTGAATTTACAGGGGCTTTAAATCTGAAATCAAAGAGTTTTTACAGGGGCTTTAAATCTGGATCCAGAGTGTTTTTACAGGGGTTTTAAATCTGGATTCAGAGGGTTTTTACAGGGGCTTTAAATCTGGATTCAGTGTTTTTACAGGGGCTTTAAATCTGGATTCAAAGGGTTTTTACAGGGGCTTTAAATCTGGATTCAAAGGTTTTTTACAGGGGCTTTAAATCTGGATCCAGAGTGTATTTACAGGAGTTTTACATCTGGATTCAGAGGGGTTTTACAGGGGCTTTAAATCTGGATTCAGTGTTTTTACAGGGGCTTTAAATCTGGATCTAGAGTGTTTTACAGGGGCTTTAAATCTGGATCTAGAGTGTTTTACAGGGGCTTTAAATCTGGATTCAGAGGGTTTTTAATATTTCTGCTCACAATTTGTCTGTGTGTGTGTGTGTGTGTGTGTGTGTGATTCTGTCTGTGTGTGTGTGTGTGTGTGTCTCTGTGTGTGTGAGTGTCTGTGTGTGTGTGTGTGTGTGTGATTCTGTCTGTGTGTGTGTGTGTGTCTCTGTGTGTGTGTGTGTCTGTGTGTGTGTGTGTGTCTCTGTGTGTGTGAGTGTGTGTGTGTGTGTGTCTCTGTGTGTGTGTGTGTGTCTCTGTGTGTGTGATTCTGTCTGTGTGTGTGTGTGTGTCTCTGTGTGTGTGTGTGTGTGTGTGTGTGTGTGTGTCTCTGTGTGTGTGTGTGTGTGTGTGTGTGTCTCTGTGTGTGTGTGTGTGTCTCTGTGTGTGTGTGTCTCTGTGTGTGTGTGATTCTGTCTGTGTGTGTGTGTGTGTCTCTGTGTGTGTGTGTGTGTGTGTGTGTGTGTGATTCTGTCTGTGTGTGTGTGTGTGTGTGTGTGTCTCTGTGTGTGTGTGTGTCTGTGTGTGTGTGTGTGTGTGTGTGTCTCTGTGTGTGTGAGTGTGTGTGTGTTTGTCTCTGTGTGTGTGTGTGTGTGTGTGTGTCTGTGTGTGTGTGTGTGTCTGTGTGTGTGTGTGTGTGTGTGTGTGTGTGTCTCTGTGTGTGTGTGTGTGTGTGTGTGTCTCTGTGTGTGTGAGTGTGTGTGTGAGTGTGTGTGTGTGTCTCTGTGTGCGTGTGTGTGTGTGTGTCTCTGTGTGTGTGTGTGTGTGTGTGTGTGTGTCTCTGTGTGTGTGTGTGTGTGTGTCTCTGTGTGTGTGAGTGTGTGTGTCTCTTTGTGTGTGTGTGTGTGTGTGTGTGTCTCTGTGTGTGTGTGTGTCTCTGTGTGTGTGTGTCTCTGTGTGTGTGTGTGTGTGTGTCTCTGTGTGTGTGTGTGAGTGTGTGTGTGTGTGTGTGTGTGTGTGTTACCTGTCCGTCAGCGCTGAAGGAGAGGCAGGCGATTCCGTGTGTGTGTCCGTCGCGGAGCAGAGAGACGGTCTGCACGGTGAACGAGTCCCACACACACACATAGGGATCCTTCCCCACCTGGCCCGTGGCCACCAGGGAGCAGTCCGGGTGCAACGCTAGGCTGGGGGCAGAGGGGGCAGAGTGGGGGCAGTGTGGGGGCAGATGAAATAACAGACGTTTTCTTTAAGCTGAAACGGGGGTGAACGTCATCTTCTTTGGTTACTTCCTCAAAATTTCGAAATGAAAATGAAAAGAAAAGTCAAAATCAACGTTGTTGTCGTCTGATTCGTCCATTTTGTGTCTTTCCTCCGATGTTTTTTTCACTTTTTCAACGTTTGTCGACTTTTTCTGAGCCTTTTGAAATGTTTGTGGGTTTTTCCCAAATTTCGAAAGTTTTTTTTTTTTTTTTACATTTATCACTTTATTTGACATTTTTGTCACTTTTTTCAGCATTTTTTTCACATTTTAGTCACTTTCATTGACATTTGCCTTCTTTTGAAAATGTTTCTTAATTTTTACATTTGACACACACAAGTTCTTTTTACTAATTATTTTTCTCTCCAAATGCTATAAAACTGACAAAAAACCCAAATCCAGTGAAAGCATTGACCTGATTATTAATGTACCGTGTGAGGAGCGTTGTTGGGAACCGTCCTCGGTGCTTTATTGGACAATTAGTGTGAAAGAAACCCAAACTTCTGATATAATTAATTAACCAAGTTGGTTCACTGCTAGCTTAGCTACAAGTTAGCATCAAACACAACAAAGGCTGTCAGTTGAATGGTGTTTTGAGCTAACGTTAGCATCAATCAACCATAGATAGCTACAACGTTTCTGAAATGACTGCTAGCTTAGCTAAGTTAACAAGTAGCCTCCGAGACGCTAACGAGAGACTTCTGTAGCGTCTGAAGTAGCCTCCGAGATGCTAACGAGAGACTTCTGTAACGTCTGAAGTAGCCTCCGAGATGCTAACGAGAGACTTCTGTAACGTCTGAAGTAGCCTCCGAGACGCTAACGAGAGACTTCTGTAGCGTCTGAAGTAGCCTCCGAGATGCTAACGAGAGACTTCTGTAGCGTCTGAAGTAGCCTCCGAGATGCTAACGAGAGACTTCTGTAACGTCTGAAGTAGCCTCCGAGATGCTAACGAGAGACTTCTGTAACGTCTGAAGTAGCCTCCGAGATGCTAACGAGAGACTTCTGTAACGTCTGAAGTAGCCTCCGAGATGCTAACGAGAGACTTCTGTAACGTCTGAAGTAGCCTCCGAGATGCTAACGAGAGACTTCTGTAACGTCTGAAGTAGCCTCCGAGATGCTAACGAGAGACTTCTGTAACGTCTGAAGTAGCCTCCGAGATGCTAACGAGAGACTTCTGTAACGTCTGAAGTAGCCTCCGAGATGCTAACGAGAGATGCTAACGAGAGACTTCTCTAACGTCTGAAGTAGCCTCCGAGATGCTAACGAGAGACTTCTGTAGCGTCTGAAGTAGCCTCCGAGATGCTAACGAGAGACTTCTGTAACGTCTGAAGTAGCCTCCGAGATGCTAACGAGAGATGCTAACGAGAGACTTCTCTAACGTCTGAAGTAGCCTCCGAGATGCTAACGAGAGACTTCTGTAACGTCTGAAGTAGCCTCCGAGATGCTAACGAGAGATGCTAACGAGAGACTTCTCTAACGTCTGAAGTAGCCTCCGAGATGCTAACGAGAGACTTCTGTAGCGTCTGAAGTAGCCTCCGAGATGCTAACGAGAGACTTCTGTAGCGTCTGAAGTAGCCTCCGAGATGCTAACGAGAGACTTCTGTAACGTCCGAAGTAGCCTCCGAGATGCTAACAAGAGACTTCTGTAACGTCTGAAGTAGCCTCCGAGA
>JABXJD010000469.1:30000-92500 GCA_013375575.1 Percina caprodes | reverse complement strand
GTTTGTAGTTTTAAGTCTCAGTCGAGTCGCCGGCAGCGTAGTTCTGTCGACCGTGAACACTTCAATAACCACTCTGCATCCTCTGTTCTCTGGCTGCGAGTCGAGCCGCTAACAGCGCTAACAGCGCTAACAACAAAACCAGAGCACTGTTCTTCATCAGTTAGCTTAGCATGTTCTCCTGGTGAGAGGGAAATGAGCTACACTATGCTTCAGAGGATTCCCCTTCAGGGACACACACCACACACACACACACATACACACACACACACACACACACACACACACACACACACACACACACACACACACACAGACTGTGTTCTCTGTACACTTGCTTTAACCAACATGATTTATACTCAACGCACTCTCATTAAAAGGTTCATGTTGTGTGTGTGTGTGTGTGTGTGTGTGTGTGTGTGTGTGTGTGTGTCAGGTTCTGCCTTCAGGCATCCAACAATAAGTGGGACAGGAGGAAAAGAAAGGAGAAACAGAGGACGAGAAAGAGAAAGAGAAAGAGAGAGAGAGAAATGAGGGGGGGAAACCAGAGCAGGGGGAATGAGAGGGGGAAACAGCAGAGAAGGGGGAATGAGAGGGGGAAACACCAGAGCAGGGGGAATGAGAGATGATAACGCCAGAGCAGGGGGAATGAGAGATGATAACGCCAGAGCAGGGGGAATGAGAGGGGGAAACACCAGAGCAGGGGGAATGAGAGATGATAACGCCAGAGAAGGGGGAATGAGAGGGGGAAACACCAGAGCAGAGGGAATGAGAGATGATAACGCCAGAGCAGGGGGAATGAGAGATGATAACGCCAGAGCAGGGGGAATGAGAGGGGGAAACACCAGAGCAGGGGGAATGAGAGATGATAACGCCAGAGAAGGGGGAATGAGAGGGGATAACGCCAGAGCAGGGGGAATGAGAGGGGGAAACGCCAGAGCAGGGGGAATGAGAGGGGGAAACGCCAGAGCAGGGGGAATGAGAGGGGGAAATGCCAGAGCAGGGGGAATGAGAGGGGGAAACACACGATGCTTGTTACACACACACACACATTTTTTTTTAATAAATCAACAAAAACAAATAAAACAATAACACTTCATATCTGTCTAGATGTTAAGTTGAATCTTAGCTGCCCTCGGCCTGCCTGACGGACCTCTTCGGTAATTTCAGGCTCCATGTTGATGCATTAAATCCATTTTGAGTATTGTCGGGAAGGAGAGAGCTGTCTGCTATATTCTTTCTTTGGTTCTTTCATGGCCAAGGCCTCCCGGGCGGGGGTGGCCTTTATGCTCCGCTGCAGCGAAGCATCAGGCCGTAGCTGAAAAGCAGCAATTATCATCTCAGGCTGGATGCTGCTGCAGAGAGCTGGGCTCCGTAGACAGTGAAAGGAATGGACCAACAGGACCAGTTGCTCTGGACTGAGACCAGTACAGTACTTACTCTTTCAGTATTATTTATAGTATGGTCACACTTCAATATACACATGAACTCAGGGCCTCTACACATCACCAGGGCCTCCACGCATGGACTCAACATCACCAGGGTCTCTACACATGGACTCGGCATCACCAGGGTCTCTACACATGGACTCAAACATCACCAGGGTCTCTACACATGGACTCAACATCACCAGGGTCTCTACACATGGACTCAACATCACCAGGGTCTCTACACATGGACTCGGCATCACCAGGGTCTCTACACATGGACTCAAACATCACCAGGGTCTCTACACATGGACTCAACATCACCAGGGTCTCTACACATGGACTCAACATCACCAGGGTCTCTACACATGGACTCAGCATCACCAGGGTCTCTACACATGGACTCGGCATCACCAGGGTCTCTACACATGGACTCAACATCACCAGGGTCTCTACACATGGACTCGGCATCACCAGGGTCTCTACACATGGACTCAACATCACCAGGGTCTCTACACATCACCAGGGTCTCTACACATGGACTCGGCGTGTGTGTGTGTCTGTGTGTGTGTGTGTGTGTCTGTCTCTTTGTGTGTGTTATCTCTGTGTGTGTGTGTGTGTGTGTGTGTGTGTGTGTGTATCTCTCTCTCTTTGTGTGTGTGTGTGTGTGTCTCTCTCTCTCTCTGTGTGTGTGTGTCTCTGTGTGTGTGTGTGTCTGTGTGTGTGTGTGTGTGTGTGTGTGTCTCTATGTGTGTGTGTGTGTGTGTGTGTGTCTCTCTCTGTTTGTTTTAGAGTGAGAAGGAGAACCAGGAAATGACCTGTAGAGAAAGCTGATCCTACCCGTCATGTGACCAGCTGTATTTTTGTAGGATATCTTACGAGTTGTTGTGCGACGTTGATGAGAATGCGTTGTGTACAAACCCTCTCAAACCTACAGCGTCGGAAAATAACAATATAGAACTACTTCATGCACAATAGTCAGAGTTTCATTTCCTCCATATGTAACAGAAATGGTCTTTTATAAAGTTTTTGACACAAAAAATACAAAAAACAGAAGAAATGAACGAAAAAGTCGTCAAAAAAAGTCAAAATCATTCAAATTCCTCTCTATGTAACAGGAAATGTCTTTTAGAGCAAAGACATCGACCCTCAGAGAGCTCGGCCTGGCAGCATCCAGCTTTCATTAAGTCTCTCACACACACACACACACACACACACACACACACACACACACACACACACACACACACACACACACACACACAGTACCATAGCCTGCAGCTGACTGTCCTTCTGTATAAACTGTCCAAACATGCCTGCTGCTCGGATGACTCATCGGCTGTTTTAGTGTCTGTGAATACACCAGGTGTGTGTGTGTGTGTGTGTGTGTGTGTGTGTGTGTGTGTGTGTGTGTGTGTGTGTGTGTGTGTGTCCACGTTGGATGAATGAGCGACCACGGTGAATCATCTTCCTCCTCCACGCGCTCTAATTTGCTCTCATCAACAGTGAAAATCCCTTCTGCTGCTTCTCTTGACTCATTAATTCATAAAAACACAAACATTTGGAGGAATTCCAATACCCCCCCCCCCTATGTTAAAATACAGGGGCATAAGTATACACCCCCATATGTTAAAATACAGGGGCATAAGTATACACCCCCTATGTTAAAATACAGGGGCATAAGTATACACCCCCTATGTTAAAATACAGGGGGCATAAGTATACACCCCTATGTTAAAATACAGGGGGCATAAGTATACACCCCTATGTTAAAATACAGGGGCATAAGTATACACCCCCTATGTTAAAATACAGGGGCATAAGTATACACCCCCTATGTTAAAATACAGGGGCATAAGTATACACCCCCTATGTTAAAATACAGGGGCATAAGTATACACCCCCTATGTTAAAATACAGGGGCATAAGTATACACCCCCCTATGTTAAAATACAGGGGGCATAAGTATACACCCCCTATGTTAAAATACAGGGGCATAAGTATACACCCCCTATGTTAAAATACAGGGGCATAAGTATACACCCCCTATGTTAAAATACAGGGGCATAAGTATACACCCCCTATGTTAAAATACAGGGGCATAAGTATACACCCCCTATGTTAAAGGCAGGTTTTTATTATTAAAGACCAGTTATTTCATGGATCAGGATACTATGCATCCTGATAAAGTCCCCTTGGCCTTTGGGATTAAAATACCCCCACACTTTCTCAAGCCACTGCACAGGGGCATTATGGAAAGCCCCCCCGCAGAGGTCGACCTTTGGGTTTTGAGGAGGATTCAGTTGGAGGTACTGCAGAGACCTGCACCACATGCTGCTTGTGTGATTAGATTTCCTCCTCTGGACTTCACCGTTTCCTCTCCTCAATTTAATAAGTTCAGGTGACATCATCATCACCTGTAACGGGATCTCAGCTGGACTCTCATTGGTTGATGAGCTTCAGAAACATCATGACGTTATTACATTAAATGTTATTCACGCTGTTCTCATGAATCGTTGGTACGTGTCGCTACGACGACCAGTAATCCGTATGAATTCTGCATATTTCTTACTGTCAGCAGCATACTGACAGCTGCTGTAAAATTACTTTAACTACAGTTAAAGTACGTATGGTACTTTAACTGTACGTTAAGGTACGTATGGTACTTTAACTGTACGTTAAAGTACGTATGGTACTTTAACTGTACGGTTAAAGTACGTATGGTACTTTAACTGTACGTTGAAGTACGTATGGTACTTTAACTGTACGTTGAAGTACGTATGGTACTTTAACTGTACGTTGAAGTACGTATGGTACTTTAACTGTACGGTTAAAGTACGTATGGTACTTTAACTGTACGTTGAAGTACGTATGGTACTTTAACTGTACGTTGAAGTACGTATGGTACTTTAACTGTACGTTGAAGTACGTATGGTACTTTAACTGTACGTTAAAGTACGTATGGTACTTTAACTGTACGGTTACAGTACGTATGGTACTTTAACTGTACGGTTACAGTACGTATGGTACTTTAACTGTACGTTGAAGTACGTATGGTACTTTAACTGTACGGTTACAGTACGTATGGTACTTTAACTGTACGTTGAAGTACGTATGGTACTTTAACTGTACGTTGAAGTACGTATGGTACTTTAACTGTACGTGTGTATACTATATACATATATATATATATATATATATATGTATATATATATATATATATACATATATATACGTATATGTGGTGCCCTCTAGTGGCCGACGGGAGCAAAGCAGGAAGTAAAACATTAAACATGAAACCCAAAGTGTCCTTCTGCAGGTCTTACCTGATGATGTCATCGTTGTGTCCCAGGTAGAACCTCTGGCTGTGCTCTCTGGTGTTGTAGACCACGCCCACCCCGGCCACGAAGTACACCACCTCCTTCCCGGCCGTGTAGTACAGGTTATTGCGGCACTGGTGGCCCCGGTACCCGTACACCCAGTCCAGCCTGAGCCGGCAGCCCGGGGCGCTCCGGTCGGACATGCTCACTCATCTGACGGGACGCCGTGTCCGCCGCGCCGCTTGACCACCCCCGCCGCCGCCGCCCTGGTTCACTCCTTCTTCTTCTTCCCGTTTAAGATCCTCCACAACAAACAGTAGATTTATTATCGATTCACTAATATTAATCAACAAACGTCATTCATTTTTAAAACTTTTAGGCAGCTCGCCTCTGGCCCCGCCTACATCAGATACACCGATGTGATTGGTGCAGCTCGCCTCTGGCCCCGCCTACATCAGATACACCGATGTGATTGGTGCAGCTCGCCTCTGGCCCCGCCTACATCAGATACACCGATGTGATTGGTGCAGCTCGCCTCTGGCCCCGCCTACATCAGATACACCGCTGTGATTGGTGCAGCTCGCCTCTGGCCCCGCCTACATCAGATACACCGATGTGATTGGTGCAGCTCGCCTCTGGCCCCGCCTACATCAGATACACCGATGTGATTGGTGCAGCTCGCCTCTGGCCCCGCCTACATCAGATACCCCGATGTGATTGGTGCAGCTCGGCTACATAGTTAATGAGCAGCATTACTCGATTACAGAATACTGTATTACAGTATTACAGTATACTGTAATACTCGAGTATTACAGTATTACAGCGAGTATTACAGTTGGTTTATTCTATGTTTTTGTTCCTTTTTTTCCAAATTTTTGATGCTTTTTATGTTTTTGTTGCTTTCAAATTGTTGTGTATTTCCAATAAATACATAAAATACTGTAAATGAAGTACTGGAGGAAGATTTCACAGTAACTTGCTGGACAATCGCTACAGGAGGTCACTAGAAACGTGTAGTTGTGTGTAGTTGTGTGTAGTTGTGTGTAGTTGTGTGTAGTTGTGTGTACTTGTACTTACGGATCATTTCCTCTCTACTTCCTGATCCACTTCTTCTCTTCTCTAATTGGAGTCTGAATTCCTTTAATATTCCTAAAAGGGACCAATAGCGTTTTATTGTGCTGTAAAATTAAAATAACAGTGACTTTTAAACGATCCCATCATGCTTTGTGGCATTTAAAAGCTCCAATGAGGCGCATTTATTGGGTTAAAATCGGGGATACTGTAGTTTTCCTTTCATATGAAGAGGATGAAGAGATTAGTTGTTTTGGTTTCATGTCAGAAAATTGGGAAAAATGTGGATCAGGGATTTCCCGACGTCCTCAAATGTCTCGTGGACTCACGTATTACCAAAATAGTTGGTGATTGATTTAATAATTAACTAATTAATGCATCTGTGACGTCCAACAGGAGATCTGACTTTACTTTTCCTTAACAGGAAATGAAAGAATAACGAAATTAAAAATAGAGATTGTTAAAACAGCTGATGGAGGAGTTAATCCCTCCTCAAACTAATCCTGCAGCCATGGTCCAGCACGGTCCAGCACGGCTGGGTTGGACCCTCCTGTGTGTCACAACATCCCAAAAAGTCCAGCAACCCATTCACACATCTGTGCGTGCGTGCATCAGAGTCAGGAGGACAGGGTGTGGAAGAATCCCCCAAAAGAAGCGGATTACTTCAGTTGTGAAATGTTCGGGTAGTTCCGGAGAAAGCCGAAGAGAAAGAGAGCGAGAGCGCGTGTTTAATCCCCCGCAGATGAGCCAACTTCAGCGGGCAGAGGAGGGGAGAAGCCCGGGTTAAGACCGCAGCATCCCGGCCGGATGACGGGAGAGGACAGTCCTGATTCCCGGCAGGAGGAGAGCATCTTCCCGCTGCAGCGGAGTCCCTCCACCCGCAGACAGACAGACAGACAGACCGACAGACAGACAGACCGACAGACAGACAGACCGACAGGCGGGCTCGGCTGAGGGGTAACCGGACCTTAGATGAACGGAGACCCTCCCTGACCGCCGAGTCTCATCACTGTGATGTTTTCTCTTCGCTCGTTTTCGGGCTGACAAGCAGAAGCATCAAGCTCCCACAGAGCAGAGCACTACATCGCGTTTCCGGTGATTAACCTTACAAAATAAAAGCCCGTTCTTTGAGTCTGGGTGCTGCATCAAACAGACTAATGAATAGACCTAATAACCCCCAAGGCTGGCACACACAGTCCAGATGAGACAAGAAAAAAAAAAACGACAAAAACTTTCGAAATATGCGAGAAAAACGTCGGGAAAACAAGGAAAAACGACAAAAACGTAAACAAAACTGTCAGGTAAGGTACGGAGCCCCGGAGGTGACAATATAGGTGACAAAATTAAAAAAAAAAAATTAAAAAAAAACATGTACTGGGGACTGGTTTTATTTTGAAGGCGACATCTCTACACTTCCGGTGTTACTGTGGCGGTTCCTCGCTCGCTTGTCACTGCTCTGAGGATGACGCACGGAGAGACAACACCCCTGCGCTGCTGGCGAGGAGGACGGCCGCAAAGGATTGTGGGACTTTGAGTTTTTCCCTTTCATCATCTTTTATCAAACTGTTGGAGAGAAAGTTACGAAACAAAATAGATAAACAACGGAAGAAGTACTCAGATCCTTCAAGTTATGTAAAAGTACTACATCACGCTGTTAAAATACTCTGATACGAGTAAAAGTACTGCATTAAAAACGTTACCTTAGTAAAAGTATCCTATCAGCACACATTGTAGAGTAAAAGAAGCGTGTTTAATGACATCATCATCTCAGCTGTGTGTCGTAATGACATCATCATCTCAGCTGTGTGTTTAATGACATCATCTCAGCTGTGTGTTTAATGACATCATCTCAGCTGTGTGTTTAATGACATCATCATCTCAGCTGTGTGTTTAATGACATCATCTCAGCTGTGTGTTTAATGACATCATCATCTCAGCTGTATGTTTAATGACATCATCATCTCAGCTGTGTTTAATGACATCATCATCATCTCTGCTGTGTGTTTAATGACATCATCATCTCTGCTGTGTGTTTAATGACATCATCTCAGCTGTGTTTAATGACGTCATCATCTCAGCTGTGTTTAATGACATCATCATCTCAGCTGTGTGTTTAATGACATCATCATCTCAGCTGTGTTTAATGACATCATCATCATCTCTGCTGTGTGTTTAATGACATCATCTCAGCTGTGTTTAATGACATCATCATCTCAGCTGTGTTTAATGACATCATCATCTCAGCTGTGTTTAATGACATCATCATCTCAGCTGTGTGTTTAATGACATCATCATCTCAGCTGTGTTTAATGACATCATCATCTCAGCTGTGTGTTTAATGACATCATCATCTCAGCTGTGTGTTTAGTGACATCATCATCTCAGCTGTGTTTAATGACATCATCATCATCTCTGCTGTGTGTTTAATGACATCATCTCAGCTGTGTTTAATGACATCATCATCTCAGCTGTGTTTAATGACATCATCATCTCAGCTGTGTGTTTAATGACATCATCATCTCAGCTGTGTTTAATGACATCATCATCTCAGCTGTGTGTTTAATGACATCATCATCTCAGCTGTGTTTAATGACATCATCATCATCTCAGCTGTGTGTTTAATGACATCATTATCATCTCAGCTGTGTGTTTAATGACATCATCTCAGCTGTGTTTAATGACGTCATCATCTCAGCTGTGTTTAATGACATCATCATCTCAGCTGTGTGTTTAATGACATCATCATCTCAGCTGTGTTTAATGACATCATCATCATCTCTGCTGTGTGTTTAATGACATCATCTCAGCTGTGTTTAATGACATCATCATCTCAGCTGTGTTTAATGACATCATCATCTCAGCTGTGTGTTTAATGACATCATCATCTCAGCTGTGTTTAATGACATCATCATCTCAGCTGTGTGTTTAATGACATCATCATCTCAGCTGTGTGTTTAATGACATCATCATCTCAGCTGTGTTTAATGACATCATCATCATCTCTGCTGTGTGTTTAATGACATCATCTCAGCTGTGTTTAATGACATCATCATCTCAGCTGTGTTTAATGACATCATCATCTCAGCTGTGTGTTTAATGACATCATCATCTCAGCTGTGTTTAATGACATCATCATCTCAGCTGTGTGTTTAATGACATCATCATCTCAGCTGTGTGTTTAATGACATCATCATCTCAGCTGTGTTTAATGACATCATCATCATCTCTGCTGTGTGTTTAATGACATCATCTCAGCTGTGTTTAATGACATCATCATCTCAGCTGTGTTTAATGACATCATCATCTCAGCTGTGTGTTTAATGACATCATCATCTCAGCTGTGTTTAATGACATCATCATCTCAGCTGTGTGTTTAATGACATCATCATCTCAGCTGTGTTTAATGACATCATCATCATCTCAGCTGTGTGTTTAATGACATCATTATCATCTCTGCTGTGTGTTTAATGACATCATCTCAGCTGTGTTTAATGACATCATCATCTCAGCTGTGTTTAATGACATCATCATCTCAGCTGTGTGTTTAATGACATCATCTCAGCTGTGTGTTTAATGACATCATCATCTCAGCTGTGTGTTTAATGACATCATCATCTCAGCTGTGTGTTTAATGACATCATCATCTCAGCTGTGTGTTTAATGACATCATCAGACTCAATAGACTGATCAGGAGAGCGAGCTCGGCCCTGGACTGTCCTCTGGACCCCGTAGAAAGTAGGGAGAGAAGGATGTTAGCCAAGCTGACATCCATCATGGACAACACCCCCTACATGACACTGGGGGGTCCCTGAGCAGCTCCTTCAGCAGCAGACTGATACCCCCCCCCCTACATGACACTGGGGGGTCCCTGAGCAGCTCCTTCAGCAGCAGACTGATACCCCCTACATGACACTGGGGGGTCCCTGAGCAGCTCCTTCAGCAGCAGACTGATACACCCACGGTGTAGGAAGGAGAGGTACCCGGGTCCTTCATCCCGGTCTCTGTCAGACTCTACAACACCTGCACCACCTGATGATGTTGTAGTTTCTCTTCCTGTTCTCCATCTACACCACACACTTTCTGTTTATATTTATTATCGGTATTTATATTATTTTATTACAAGTACTTACTTTCTAATATTTATAGTCACAGGTTAATATAATTTATATTGTGCTACCGACTCTTGCTTTATTACTCCAATTACACATCCAATTTAATTTTAACGTCACTTACACTGCAATATTGTTTCTTGTATCATGGCAACCGCACTTTAAAATATACTTTAAAATACCTTAAAATATACTTTAAAATACCTTTAAAATACCTTTATTTGACGCCATTCTGCTTACTTTCTGTCTACCTTATAATTATTGTTTATTGTTTGCCTGTATTTCTTGTGTGTTTACTTGTTTGTGTGTTTTTTGCTGTATAGAAGATAATGCTGATGCTGTAATAGGGAAATTTCCCCGTTGTGGGATAAATAAAGTATAATCTAATCTAATCTAATCTAATCTAATCATCTCAGCTGTGTGTTTAATGACATCATCATCATCTCAGCTGTGTGTTTAATGACATCATCATCATCTCAGCTGTGTGTTTAATGACATCATCATCATCTCAGCTGTGTGTTTAATGACATCATCATCATCTCAGCTGTGTGTTTAATGACATCATCATCATCTCAGCTGGACCGTTGTGTGTGTGTTTATTGCACAAACACACACACACGCGCACAAACACACACACAGACAGACTCCCACTGTGTAGGGAAACTTGCACCGTGTAGGGGGACTTGCATGAGGACTCATATCTTGTAGGGAGACTCACATTGTGTAGGGGGGACTCTCATGAGGACTCATATCTTGTAGGGAGACTCACATTGTGTAGGGGGGACTCTCATGAGGACTCATTGTGTAGGGGACTCACATAAGGACTCATATCTTGTAGGGGGACTCACACGATGACTCATTGTGTAGGGGGACTCACATGAGGACTCATATCTTGTAGGGGGACTCACATTGTGTAGGGGGACTCGCATGAGGACTCATTGTGTGGGTTGTGTAGGGGGACTCGTATGAGGACTCATATCTTGTAGGGAGACTCACATTGTGTAGGGGGACTCGCATGAGAACTCATTGTGTGGGTTGTGCAGGGGGACTTGTATGAGGACTCAGTGTGCAGGGGGACTCACATGAGGACTCCGTGTGCAGGGGGACTCATATGAGGACCTCGTATGAGGGGGACACGTATGAGGACTCAGTGTGCAGGTTGTGTAAGGGGAATTGCATGAGGACTCATCTTGTAGGGGGACTCACACTGTGTAGGGGGACTCGTATGAGGACTCAGCATGCAGGGGGACTCACATGAGGACTCAGTGTGCAGGGGGACTCACATGAGGACTCAGTGTGCAGGGGGACTCACATGAGGACTCAGTGTGCAGGGGGACTCAGTGTGCAGGTTGTGTAAGGGGAATTGCATGAGGACTCATCTTGTAGGTACTCACACTGTGTAGGGGGACTCGTATGAGGACTCAGTGTGCAGGGGGACTCACATGAGGACTCAGTGTGTAGGGGGACTCGTATGAGGACTCAGTGTGTAGGGGGACTCGTATGAGGTCTCAGCAAGCAGGGGGACTCACATGTACCTGGACAGGCTTGACGGACAGACGAGGAGGCGGGACTTCTTCTTCTAGAAGCTTTATTGATAATAGTTACATCTCACAACGCATTCCACAACACGGCTCCGGCTCGGAGCGTTCGTCACATTGAAGTATGAAGTTATCATTCACAATTAGATGCATAACAAACAGATGCTCCAAAGGTCCTAAAAGTCACATCAAGCCGCCACTTTATTAAGACGTCGGCTCCACAGACAGTACGGTTGCTTATTTTCTTCTTTAAATCCCATTTCACGTTGTTTTTTTTTGCCTTTTTCAGAGTTTTCTCCGACGTTCCTTCAGCTGCAGATGACGCGGAAACAACGACGACTTCGTGTAATTCGGGTTTAATGTGTCTGGCGAAGGTTTTCTAGATGATTCTAGCTAAAGTTACTCAGAAGCGATGATGTTTTTTATTATTTTTTATTTTTTTTAAAGGTAGTACAACCCCCCCGCCCCCCCCATCCCTCATAAGACGTCGTTCACAAACTCATCCCGCTGAGGCGAAACCACGCAGCAGCTGACTGGAGAAACGAGCTCGACGGCGTTTCAGCAAAACAGTAAAATCACAAAATATTCAAAAATATTCAAATTCAAACTCAGTAATTAGACTTAAAAAAATAATACTAACGAGGCCGTTTGCTGCTCGTTAAAAAACGACAGGAAAAAAAAAAAGGAAAAAACACCCAAAAGCACAAATGTGGGAGCGTGAGCCTTCCCACAATGCACTGGGTGGGGGGAGGAGGGGGGGTGCTTCTGTGAGTTTCAGTATCTCACAGAACAAAAACAAAGAAAAGAATCGCAGGACGGAGCCGCATGTTCAACTCCTCCAGAAAACACAAACTACACAAAAATAAAAATTCTGGACTGGAAAACAGATGTTTTTATTATTTTGACAAAGTTAGAAGGGCTGCGTCCACGCCAGAGCCCCCCCCTCCAGCTTTACTTCACGCCCCCTCCTCCTCTCAGGACTTCCTGAATCCAGACTGCGACTTGCGTGACTTCACTCCGCTTTGCGTTTCATGCCGGGCACCTTGGCCTGGATCCTGCAGAAGAGATCAGAACTCACGTTAACTCACGACACAAATTAGTGTGTGTGTGTGTGTGTCTATAGAAGTGATATTTTAGTCTACTTTGCAGGGGTGAAGGACTCGAGTCCGGTCTTGGACTTGCTGGTATTTGGACTCAGACTCATCTCGGTCTCTGGTCTCGACCGAGTCCAGGTGTCTTTATTATGTTTTTATATATGTTCGTGTCTTTTCTACATCTGGAGTGAAGCTATATTATCATTTAGTTGAAGCTCTGATGTCCAGTACTAGTCCAGTACTAGTCCAGTACTAGTCCAGTACTAGTACTGGGAGGGATTTCTAATGGGGGCCTGTACTGACAGATCCTGGGTGGAGTGACACTGTTTTTGCTTTTATATCAACAAATAACCCAAAATTACTGTCTTGATAATGTTATGCATACAATTTTTTCCCCCTGTCCTGGACTCGGCCTTGACTTGGTCTCGACTAGTCCTGGTCCCGGTCTTGAGTCCAGCCCTGCTACTTTGCATCATTTGAAACTTACTTCCCAACGATGTCTTTGACCTGGGCGTTGACCAGAGCCAGGTAGTGGTCGATCTGGGCCTGAAGACACAACAACAACTGTTAGAAAGGGGGGGCGGGGATAGAACATTTTGTGTGTGTGTGTGTGTGTGAGTGAGTGTGAGTGTGTGTGAGTGTGTGTGTGAGTGAGTGTGAGTGTGTGTGTGTGTGTGTGAGTATGAGTGTGTGTGCTGCTCTCTTTTACTCTCTGGTATCGGACTTTGACACCGTTTGAATGAACGTGACTCTGTCTCTGTTGTCCGATACCCGACCGTGGCGCGCTCTACCAGCTGAGCTCCCCGGGCGCCCGGCTACAGTTACTGGAACTCAAGATGGACGACAACACCCCTAAACTAATAAAAACAGGACTTGTTACCTGGTGTTTCTCGTAGACGATCGGGAGGCTGAAGGCTCCAATCAGAGCTGAAGAACAAGAAGAAGAAGAAATTAAGTGGAGCAGTTTTACCGCATGCTGCTTTAACACTGGTAAAAACTACAAAACCCAACAGACCCTGAACCTCTCACGGAGAAACTTGCACGGTGTCATTATGAGTTAAATGTGAATAAATAAAATCTGTTTCCTGTCTGTGGTACAATCAAAAGAATCAATAACACGAAAGCTGATTGGCTGCCACTAAGGGGGACCACTAAGACTTCAGATACAGTATTAGGGACCACTAAGGTCTATATAAAGAGACTTCAGATACAGTATTAGGGACCACTAAGGTCTATATAAAGAGACTTCAGATACAGTATTAGGGACCACTAAGGTCTATATAAAGAGACCTCAGATACAGTATTAGGGACCACTAAGGTCTATATAAAGAGACTTCAGATACAGTATTAGGGACCACTAAGGTCTATATAAAGAGACTTCAGATACAGTATTAGGGGACCACTAAGGTCTATATAAAGAGACTTCAGATACAGTATTAGGGACCACTAAGGTCTATATAAAGAGACTTCAGATACAGTATTAGGGACCACTAAGGTCTATATAAAGAGACTTCAGATACAGTATTAGGGACCACTAAGGTCTATATAAAGAGACTTCAGATACAGTATTAGGGACCACTAAGGTCTATATAAAGAGACTTCAGATACAGTATTAGGGACCACTAAGGTCTATATAAAGAGACTTCAGATACAGTATTAGGGACCACTAAGGTCTATATAAAGAGACTTCAGATACAGTATTAGGGACCACTAAGGTCTATATAAAGAGACTTCAGATACAGTATTAGGGACCACTAAGGTCTATATAAAGAGACTTCAGATACAGTATTAGGGACCACTAAGGTCTATATAAAGAGACTTCAGATACAGTATTAGGGACCACTAAGGTCTATATAAAGAGACTTCAGATACAGTATTAGGGGACCACTAAGGTCTATATAAAGAGACTTCAGATCCAGTATTAGGGGACCACTAAGGTCTATATAAAGAGACTTCAGATAATGAAGGAGATAAATGTTGAACCCTAAAACACGCGTGACATCCCTTTGAGCACCTTTAAAAGCAGAAAACGTAAAGCTGTCATAAGGTTTTGTATTCATAACTGGAGGTTTATGGGCTGGGTCCGGATGCGGACCTTGTTCTGGACTTAGAAGCTCTGCTTTAAGGCCTAAAATTAAGATTTTAATTGAATGTAAGACTTTAAGAGCTGGCAGAAACCCTGCTCAACAGGTTTAAGTCTGACAGTGTGACGCTTGATTTCAACACCAGGGGGAGCCAAAGTGACCCAAAGGCTTTAAACGGACACGCCAGACATCAACAGGATCACATCCTGTATGGAGCTGTGGGTCCCTGCTCCGTCCCTCTCTCAGGTAACGGGTCCTTGGCTTAAAGACATGTTGTAGACTCTTGCTCTAAGCATGATGGGTAATGTGTTCCTCACCCAGAATAATTAGAGTGAGGCCGTTGAACAAGGAGCCGACGTAGGTCAGGATCCACATCAACACGGCAAACTGAAGAAAGAGGAGAAAACACAGATCAAGACATGAGAAACATCTCCAACATCATCAAACTACAGTCCAGCACCGTCACGGATAAAATGAATCATATCCATCAATAAAATGTCAAATAAAAGCCCTGCGGTGGGAAAAAATAGAGAGAGGACTGAAAGGAACGTTTGGTGTCCGAGGGCTGCAGGACGAGGTTTCTGGCTCAGAGAACAAAACCTTTAAAGATACGGAACCACCATTTAGAGAAACCGTAGACCTCCAACCAATCAGAGAAACCGTAGACCTCCAACCAATCAGAGAAACCGTAGACCTCCAACCAATCAGAGAAACCGTAGACCTCCAACCAATCAGAGAAACCGTAGACCTCCAACCAATCAGAGAAACCGTAGACCTCCAACCAATCAGAGCAACGGATAGACCTCCAACCAATCAGATTTGTTCATGTTTATTCATTTAGAAATATTTTGTGTATTTATTTAGTAGAATTAGTTGAAAACGTGTCAAATTCTTTCCATTTTTGACCCAATATGATTCCTTTTATTAATCCTTCTGGCTGACTGACTTCCTGCTCAGGTTGTCTTGATATCAGCGATATGAAACCTTTGAAGATACTCCAGGAAATGACATCACAAAGAGCAAAAATACCAATGTAGGCACTGCCTGAACTTTCTCTTTTTTTCCATTAAAGATTATTTTTTTGGGGCATTTTTAGGCCTTTATTGACAGGACAGCTGAAGATATGGGGGCACAGGTTAGAGTCTAACCCGGGTCCGCTGCGTCGAAGAGTAAACCTCCATACATGGGCGCCCGCTCTACCAACGGTGCTACCCGGGCGCCCTGCTCTGGTGGAGTGTAAAGGGTTAATCTGAGACTTTAAAAACATTCCTGAGGCTCAAACTGGCTCCTGATTGGATCAAAAGAATCACTCTTTTTGACCCTCTAAGGGAAGTTCTTCTGAGCCGTGTTATTCTCAGATGTCTGTATTTGGTGCGAGGGGGGTGGGAGGGTGGGGGCAGCGAGGTGACAACAGGCCTCCGACAGCTGCAGAGCTCTGAAAGCTCATCAGTTACCACAGACACATTAACCCACCGATGGTGCTGCTGGTTAACACGGTTCGGGGGGGCGGCAGCGCAACTACTTTATGAATGAATACATGATTTCAATAAAATATATCATTCATAACATGTTGCAGTGTGTAATAGTGCTTAAAAAGCTAGAAAGCAAGAGGCCTTTCTGATGGTAACAACTTCTATATAAGACATTAATACCAGCTTCAGGGTCCAGTTAGTGTGACGTGGACTCTCACCTTGATGGAGTCGACCAGGTCCTCGACCAGGAACAGGCGCCTCAATTCCCCGATGGTCTGGTTGATTTTGGCGAGAGCCAAGTCGCTGTACTTGTGGACCACGTCCTCTGGCAGCGCCACTTCGCGGTCCAGGTACTGCCTGAGAGGGGAAGCAGAGCAGCGGGTTAACGACAGCAACATGGAGGCTTTGTGTCAGTGTTGTGGAGCGTGATTTATGCTTCTGGGTCAAATCTACGCCGTGGCTACGTACGAAGGTACGTGGAGATACCGACCCTACGCCGTGGCTACCTACGTGGCGATGCCGACCCTACGCCGTGGAGATGCCGACCCTACGCCGTGGCTACCTACGTGGAGATGCCGACCCTACGCCGTGGCTACCTACGTGGAGATGCCGACCCTACGCCGTGGCTACCTACGTGGAGATGCCGACCCTACGCCGTGGCTACCTACGTGGAGATGCCGACCCTACGCCGTGGCTACCTACGTGGAGATGCCGACCCTACGCCGTGGCTACCTACGTGGAGATGCCGACCCTACGCCGTGGCTACCTACGTGGAGATGCCGACCCTACGCCGTGGCTACCTACGTGGAGATGCCGACCCTACGCCGTGGCTACCTACGTGGAGATGCCGACCCTACGCCGTGGCTACGTACGTGGAGATGCCGACCCTACGCCGTGGCTACCTACGTGGAGATGCCGACCCTACGCCGTGGCTACCTACGTGGAGATGCCGACCCTACGCCGTGGCTACCTACGTGGAGATGCCGACCCTACGCCGTGGCTACCTACGTGGAGATGCCGACCCTACGCCGTGGCTACCTACGTGGAGATGCCGACCCTACGCCGTGGCTACCTACGTGGAGATACCGACCCTACGCCGTGGCTACCTACGTGGAGATGCCGACCCTACGCCGTGGCTACGTACGTGGAGATACCGACCCTACGCCGTGGCTACGTACGTGGAGATACCGACCCTACGCCGTGGCTACCTACGTGGAGATACCGACCCTACGCCGTGGCTACCTACGTGGAGATACCGACCCTACGCCGTGGCTACCTACGTGGAGATGCCGACCCTACGCCGTGGCTACCTACGTGGAGATGCCGACCCTACGCCGTGGCTACCTACGTGGAGATACCGACCCTACGCCGTGGCTACCTACGTGGAGATACCGACCCTACGCCGTGGCTACCTACGTGGAGATACCGACCCTACGCCGTGGCTACCTACGTGGAGATGCCGACCCTACGCCGTGGCTACCTACGTGGAGATACCGACCCTACGCCGTGGCTACGTAGAGATACCAACCTTATGTAGATACCAACCCTACGCCCTAGCCTGATGTCATCTCTTGAAAAATGTAACTATACGTGGCAGTAACTACCCCCCTGCTTTTTGACATACATTTGTCACACACAAGTTGTAATAACATGTTTTGTCTAGTGAGTCATTCCAAGCTTCAGCCTTCAACATGCTTCTCTCTCAGTCATCCTCCAGAGAGGCGGAGTCATGATTGAAGGTGGAGAACAGGAAACATGAGGTGGTCACATGTCATGAAGTAGATCAACAGCCTTTATGTGTTTTGCTTAAATATTTTTATAATATAAAATATATTAGATCATGTGTGTCTATGCAAAATTTGAATATTTTTTTCTTTTTGGCTATTTTGTGTGTTTATTCTGCCCTTTATTGAAATTATAATTGATTATTAACTTATCTGAATTGAGCATTGACTCGTTCTAGAGAGAATAGCAATGCCTCTAAGAATCGGTTATTCTCCCCCACTACAACAGGACACATCAGGCCGCCTGCAGCAGCCTGATAATCAGGATTAATCAGGTCACTGGCTTCTGGGATGTGATTGGCTGACTTTAATTCCCCATGAAACCAGACCGCATTAAAGGTTTGATTTTATATCCTGCTCTTTGTGTACTGACCTCTTTTCCTAGCAAAAGAACGGCCTCCTGGAGTTTTTAAAAAAGTTTCTATGTCAGAAATTTGGGTTTCTTTCAACTAAATAACGAGGACGGTTCCCTTCAACGCTCATAACAAGTCAAATGATCAGTTCACTACTTTCATTACATCTGGTTTGAATCAATTTATAGCATTGGAAAATATATATAAAAGAACGCTTAAAAAACTGGAAAAAAATGTCTAAAAAAGCTGCAAAAATGTGGAGGAAAAAAACTACAAAAAATGTCGAAAAGAGCAAAAAAACAAATTGATGAGTGACAAAGACGGTGAGAAAGCTACAAAAGTTGAGAAAAGACAAATAGATTTAATTTTAAATTAAAGGCATTAAGATCAATTTCCAAAAAATGTTTTTATTCCTCTTTTTAATCAAGTTTAGCCGGAGGGGGTAATCTTATTCAAGCCGCTGTATTGTATGTGATGGAAAACACAAGATTCCATACGTACAAGGAAAAGGAGTTGACTGGTTGTGATTGTCGTTTGGGGCTGGCTAAAACCTCTTGGGGGAGGAAGCCCTGAATGGAGGTATTCCATTTTCAATTTGTTTTTCCTTCAACAGAATCAACTTCTGGAGAAACAACACTGCATCACTTGTGTGAGAGTCCCGAACAGGAAACCGGGAACAACACTGCCTCCATCTCTGCCACAAGACAAGTTCTAAACCACCAACCACGAGCTGTGACCTGGCCGAGAGTTTGGGGAACAGCTGACTGTCTCCTCGGTCCCTCCGTCTCTTTCTCCGGGAAACGAAGCTGCCTTCAGGTACTCTGTACCCGGCTCAGCCACCTGTTCTCAGGTAAGTGACCCTCTACCTACGCCTGACCTGACGGAGCACCCCGACCGGCAGCTCACGGTGCTCTTGCAAGGTGTCAGAGGGCGGCTTTGCTCGAGTCGTTTTAGTTCATTTTGCTGCTTTTAAGTAAAAGCAACTGACGTTTGGACGGGCGGCTGTGGCCGAAGTGTCCTTGGGCAAGACACTGAACCAACTTGCCCCATCGGAGTGTGAATGTGTGTGCATGTTTATCTGATGAGCAGGTGGACCCTTGTACGGCAGCCTCGGCCACAGTGTATGAATGTGTGTGATGCTGAATGTATCCTGTATGATGTAAAAGCACTTTGAGTAGTCGTTAAGACTAGAAAAGCGCTTTATAAATACAGCACATTTACATTTAGGCTCGTCACCTTCAGCGCTCCTCTTCCTCATTTTTTACCGCTAGCTACTACGAAGGAATTCGTACAATTTACGAGACCGTGGGATGCCAACGCGTTACTCAGCAACAGCTGAAAATAGGGCGAGGTAGCAGGACTAAAGTTAAAATTAATTGAACTTTTAAGGCGATGAATGAGAAGCAAATCAACTAATAACTAGGGGTGTGGGGGGGAAAATCAATATATCGTAGTATCGCGATATTTTCAGTGGCAATACTGTATCAATACAGTATTTGTATCTGTTATTATCTATTATTATATATTATACATGTGGTCAGTTTGTCCCGTTCTGCAGCGATAACAGATGAAACATGTTTCATTTTGGGGAAAAATTAGAAGTTGGGAAAAAGGTTATAAATTGCAATATATTGCCATAATATCGTATCATGATGATATCGTATCGGGAGGAGTCTGTTAATCCCCCACTAATAACGGCTTTATCTCGTGCATCTGTTTTTTCTGTGGAATGTGTAGAGGAAACACGGCCTCCTTATTTCCCGACAAAATAAGAGTTTCCTTGCTCAACGTAAGATGCAAATGAATAGTTTGTGGTCATTAGGAGCCAACATGTTGATTAATCGTCTCTTTGGGTACTCACTTGAACGGATGGCCCTCATCTGACTTCTGGATGGCCTGCAGGATGCCTTTGTATATCCTGAAGCAGATGGTGACGGAGAGCAGAGCCAGGCCGATGTAGGAGCAGACGCTCACGATGCTGCACACCGTCAGGGAGAGGAGCAGCAGCAGGCCGGCGCCGAACACCACGCCCGTGGTCTTCACATCCCGCCAGTAGAGGAGATCCACCACTGCCGGAGAGAGAGGGGCGGTTAGCGTCCAACACCGGGCTGCTTATGTGCACCATTTATGCATCAAGACATTTTAACCCTTGTGTTGTCTTCCTGTAAACTATCAAACAGTATTATCGCTTTTTCCAACATTTGTCACTTTTTCAATGTTGTGGGTGCTTTATTTGATGTTTTTTTCCAAAGTTATTTGATATTTCTAATGTTGACATTTCCAAGACCCATTTTTTGAGATATAAAAAAACTGAAAACAGGTCAAGTTTGACCCGAGGACCACATGAGGGTTAAGTCAAGGTAACAGGCAGGGCTGGATCTAAATATTCACTCGAAACCTGCATATCCAGAGGGTGATTTTCCAACTTAAATAAGTGGATTTCACACCTCCGTCCGTCTCATTAACAGGATGGGATCAGAGACCACGAGACCGCCGTGGGACATGACGGAGACGCGAGGATTCAGAGTAAAAAAAAAAATGAGATCTAGTGTTGATTTGAGTCAACTCATTACATGTACTAGAAGTACTTAAGCGTCTGTTTCCAACAGTTTCTGCCTTCACTGACCCGACAGTTAAAACTAGAGCCCCATGTTGTGCCTGGGGGCTGTCTGGTTGCTGCATGTGATGTGATGCACAGCTTTAAGTTTGTGTGTCTGTGTTGCGGCTCTGCTGAAAGTCAGAGGTCACACACACTAGCTGTGTGTTCTCTGTTTGGAGGCAGTGTTCAAATTATCATCATTCACTATATAGTCCACTAAAATACCCACAATCATAGGCGTGATTAACAGGGGGAATGGGGGTGTTACAACCCCCCAATAATTAAAACTGACCAGGGCAACCCAACACAAACATCCCATATTAATTACCTTTAAATCCATAAACACATCAGCACCATAACGATGTAAATTCTTGCAGAAACATTCCCCAGAATGCAGTTTGATTTGCTTAAAGTTCCTGCGCCTCCGTCACAAAACCAACCGGGTCAACCTCCTCATCTCTGCACCTTCTGGACTTTCTCTTTCACCCCGACGCCACAATAACGGTCCTAGTGATGCGAGACCAGCTCCCTGCCGGCCATATTGGGGGTCATCGGCTCTGACTCGCATGATTTTATTACACAGACCAAAACTCACTGAAGTCCCTCGCAGCTCACAGTTGATGTTAAAGGTTTGAATCAGATTCCAGTAGATAAACAGCATATATCTATTATTCTTACTACTAGACATTACTGCTACTACATTGCACATATTACATGTTCATATAACATAGCCATACTATTCATTCTGCTATTATAGCGCTGCACTAGATTTCTTGTCCTGACCATGCACCACCTATATCTACATCTATACTTGAATATCACATTGCACTTTTCTGCTTTTTTGCACTTCTGGTTGGACGTAACCTGTGTTTCATTGTCTTTGTACTCTGCACAATGTCAATAAAGTTGAATCTAATAGTTAGTGGTTTACCGTTACCCCGGTAATCGTTACATCCCCAAAAGCTAAGTGTCGCTAACCTTGCAAAGCTGAAGAATAAAATTGGTTTGATGTCTGTGGTACAAAAGACCCGGGCCAGTCAACCCAAAGCTGATTGGCTGCAACGTAAGTGGCATGTTTGGTCTCATTTGTAGTTGTAATACAGTGAAATTATATTTGGAGAAGCGAAATAAAGAACTACAACTCCTCGGAGTAAAGAAAACAGTTATATGGACGTAGGACGACTAGGACTAGAGCACCAACCGATAATGGCTGATAACGAGCAACGCCATCACTAACAGGGACGTTGTAGAGCGTCCTCTGGTGGACAGACTATGCAACACCATCACTAACAGGGACGTTGTAGAGCGTCCTCTGGTGGACAGACTATGCAACGCTCATAACGCTCTAATTAGGACTTGTTGAAAGTTATTAAATACCTAGAACACAATACTTCAGCAACATTAACCCTTGTATAGTATTCGGGTCAAATTGACCCATTTCTAATGTTTCCAAGAAGTAAAATGGTCCCAGTTCCATGTTTTCTACCTGAAATCAGCACCTTACCTTATTTCCTGATAAACATGTATTCCTGACTCAGAACATTATTGTGGATATGACACTTATGTTGTTTCCATAGTGATTTTTAACATGAATTATAACCTGATGATAAAAACGAACCCCACTTCCATCTTTAATAGTGTTCTAGTAGAGACTGATTCATTCCCTGAACATAGATGTTATCTCAGCTGCTGGAAATGGAGATAAAGACAATATTTGTTAATAGATTATGAAGGAAAATGTTATTGCAGAATTATTTTTAAAACCCCAAATAAGTCCCGGGTCACGAGAAGGTCCCAAAGTGAAGAAAACACGAGGGTTAAGACTGTAACCCCCCCCCCCCACAGAAACCCTCTTAATATCACTTTATTTAACTCCATTAATATGGTAATTAGCAATGGGCTGATTTTTGGGACAGATTTTTTGCAGCTCATCTGAATCAGTGTTTAATTTGCCTGATGGTGGGGGTTGGAGGGTTGGGGGGGCAGACAGCTGATCTCGTGACCCCCGACCCTGCACTGACCGTGCTTGTATTTCACGGGGAATTCCAGGCAGGTCAGTGGACAATATTAGCAGCGAAGGAGTCTGGGTCTCCTGACGTCGCCTGCAGGGGCCTCCTGCTGTACTCTGACAGTCTCATGTTCCCGCCACGCTGTCTCACTACAGCCTGGACCTGTTCATTTTTAAAGGGCTCACTTTTAAAGTCAAGTACCTGTTCCACATAAACCATTAGACCTGACACCTTTCTGAAGACTGGCAGCCATATTCAGATCATATCGGTCTCTCACTCCAAGAATTTAATGACTTTGTTTGTACTGACCTTCCACACTGGCTATTTTATTTTTACTTTTATTATTAGTGTTAGTGTGTGTGTGTGTGTGTGTGTGTATTTGTGTATGTATGTATGTATGTATGTATAAGTATGTGTGTATATGTATAAGTATGTGTGTATATGTATGTGTATGTATGTATGTATGTGTGTATATGTATAAGTATGTGTGTATAAGTATGTGTGTATGTATAAGTATGTGTGTATGTATAAGTATGTGTGTATAAGTATGTATGTGTGTGTATAAGTATGTATTTATGTATGTGTGTGTATATGTATGTGTGTGTATATGTATGTGTGTGTATATGTATGTGTGTGTATATGTATGTGTGTGTATATGTATGTGTGTGTATATGTATGTGTGTGTATATGTATGTGTGTGTATATGTATGTATGTATGTATAAGTATGTATGTGTGTATATGTATGTGTGTATGTATAAGTATGTGTGTATATGTATATGTATAAGTATGTGTGTATATGTATGTTGTTTTTCCCAGATTGGGGGTTATCAGGTTGGAGTTTTATCCTCCATGTTTTCCCTTTGTTATGTCTCTATACTGTTGGTGTACTGACATGTTTGTATGCATTACATATGTAAAGCTGAAAATAAAATATTTTTTTAAAGACCCATTAGAGCTGCGAAGACGTTTCGACTGTCAGACGGTTTCTGTCCCCCAAAGCCTCTGACTTTCTGCATTTCTGTTTCTAATTCACAAATACAGTCGTCTTAACTTTTTATCATCCATCTGCTTCCTCAATCACTCCTCTCGACCTCGGTTGCTCCTTCAGATCAGCCTGCTTAAAACTGGAGCCCAACACCACCTAAAATTAATTATTAAAACTAATTTAATAATCGGTTTGAGTCATTTTTCTAATGATAAAACAGGTAAATTTCTCTGATGTCAGCGTGTTGAATGTGAAGATGTTCTAGTGTCTTCTGTCCTCTGGGACAGGACACCGAATGTCTTTGAGTTGTGGACAAAACGAGACATTTGAGGACGTCATTTTGGGCTTTTTGGGAAACACTGATCCACATTTTAGAGACCAGACACCTGGTCCCTTCATCCAGGAAACAACACACACATTAATCTTCAATGTCAATACATCGGTAGTTGCATCCCTTCAAACATCAAGTGTCAAAGTCTAACATATATCCAGAGATAAAAGGTTTTTGCCGATAAGCTAAGCAGCAATCAAATGCAAATGGAGGCTGTGGAGCGAGCGGATCCTCAACAAGAGGATGAAAACCTCAAATCAGACTCGTTGCCAAAGGGACAAATCCAACCAACTCACTTTGTCAACAAAATCCAGTGTTTGTGGAAGACTTAGGTGCATGTAGGGGGTTAGGTGTCCTTCCTCAGGACAATGTTACGTTTTTCAATAATAATTAAAAAAAAAATTCAATTTCCCCTCAGTTTGTGTCTCTTTGTGGTAGTTATGAGCATCTTTTTCACGTCATTTGACGGTTGATATCTCCACGTCTGTGTCTTAAAACATTGGTAAAAGCTAGAGCAGATAAATAACTAACACTCAAAAAGCTTAAAGAAGAAACTCAGTAGTCAATCTACAATCATTACATCTGAGAAAAGTCTTTTAGTTTCATCCATTCGGCTTAAGGGTGATTTATGCTTCGGTGTTAAATCTATGCCGTGGCTACGTACGTAGAAGTACAGTGAACCCTCGTTTATCACGGGGTTACGTTCCAAGAAGAACCCGTGATAAGTGAAATCTGTGAAGTAGTAACCTTTTTACCATTATTATACGATGAAATACTCCATTATACACTGAAACCAAAGAACAAAACCTTTAACAGGCCCAAGCATTTGTTTAACAAATAAAAGTACTGTATAAACGTTTTTTACAAATAATTTTAATCATCAATACGAACTGAAGGCTTCAAATTGCGGAGATCAGCACCGCCCCCCCACCGCGACCAGAGTCATTGGAACGGGAGAAAATGAAGAATGATTATGAAAACAAATACAAAGTAAAGTACAGTAGGAAAAACCGTGACTCAGGTGTATTTCCTGCTCTTCTGACGGAGCCGCTGCATCCCGACTCCGCTCTGTAGCGTGTTTTTCTTCTAAAGCCCGCGGTGCAGGTGTGTTTCTTCTAAAGCCCGCGGTGCAGGTGTGTTTTTCTTCTAAAGGCCGCGGTGCAGGTGTGTTTCTTCTAAAGCCGGCGGTGCAGGTGTGTTTCTTCTAAAGCCCGCGGTGCAGGTGTGTTTTTCTTCTAAAGCCCGCGGTGCAGGTGTGTTTTTCTTCTAAAGCCCGCGGTGCAGGTGTGTTTTTTCGAGAGAAGAACATAGTTATCGGTAGTTGTTGTCGCTCTTTTTTCTTCTGGGCAAAAAGATTCTTATAAACCGACATGCCACCATTGATTATGTTGCAGAATGCAGAACACAACGCACGATGCAAATCCATGAAGTAGCGAAACCGTGAAAGGTGAACCGTGATATAGCGACGGTTCACTGTACCGACCGCACGGACGGGCACCTCTCCACAAACGTAACTACAGGACGACGCACGCCGCTCGGCCGTGGCTTGGTAGCGCTGCAGAGACAGAGTCAAGTCGAGCAGGTACCATGTAATGAAAAACGCCATTAGCAAGCAATAATGACATCCCAGTACACTGATTGCCTTCGGTGTTTAGGGATGTGGTTGTCTGACAAAACAAGTCACTTGTTTCCCTTAGTGTCACGCAAATTCTAACAGGCATCTTTAACCACTGAGATATTCCACAACAGACAATAGGTCAGATAAAATTGATTAACATTACTGTTAGCTGCACCTTATTTAAAAGCCATTGTTTTATTGTGTGTTGAGTAAAGGCACAAATAATCTACATTAAAGCCAACTATAATACATCAAATCTACCACAACTATGTTCACTTTCAGTTAGTGTAGGTAATGAAGATATATTCACACCTGTGACTGTTCCAACATGTATATGTATGCAAGCATAATCAGCTGCTCTGTTGCTTGGTAACAACCCTGCGCAGTTTTCACCATAGTTACCTAAAGAAAAACCTGCTTTTTCAAATGGATTTCAGTGCTGCTGCAGTTTCATTTTGGCAGACTTCCCTAATAACCACAGACCTGTGACGTCTCTTAGCTGCTTTAAAAACACACAGACGGTTATTTTAGACACACTAATAAACAATAAAAGTAAAAAACAACGGCTTAATATTACCGAAGCTTCTTTCATATTCAGCAAATATACACAATACAATGTGGGCGGTGACAGCTAGCTAGCACGTTAGCTGACAGTTAGCTCTCCGCTCATTATCTAACGGTTTAGAATGCTAACTCGATGCTAGCTCTGCTACAGGGGTGCGAAACTCGGCGCAACACCGACAGAGAGTCGAGGCTTGCACAGACACGGACAGAGCAGCATGAAAGGAGAAGAAAGGAGGAGAAGGTGGGTAAGAAGAAGGAGAAGAGGAGGAGGAGGAGACCCCCGCGGTCCAAATGTGGCTGCGTGGCTACATATGGTAGCAGGCGTGCTAGCATCGGCTAAAAATAGACCCCGCATCACAGCTAACTAAACCCCGGCTCCTGATCTCGTTTCGCTGCTTAAATCACGAGCCTGTCTCCAACATGGCTCCGAAGAGTTTTATTATCCTTCCCAGGGAAGCTGCGGGGTGTGACAGCCCCCAAACCATCACCGATAGCACAGCTCTAACCGCGGAGACAAAACGTCAAACCGTCCGGCATGACCTCCGCAGGCGTCCCCGTCTGCCTCGCACCTTCCCCGGGCTGAATCCAGCCACAGTCCCCCCTCCCCCCAGTCCTTGGTGCTCGTGACAAACGTTTAAAAAGCAGCGACCTTACTGCGGCATGTAAACGAGGAGAGAGCTGGACGGTAAACAAAAGATTATGACCAGACTAACCCTGTTTGGCGTCCATCTTGAACCTTCGCTAAGCATGCAGCGACACGGCGGCTCCGAGGTGAGAGAGACGAGAGAAGAAGAAGAAGAGGAGGGGGGGGGGGGGACGGACATGCGCAGCTCGGCCTCTCTCACTTTGGGTGGACGGCTGACAGTAAAAGTACTACCACCCCACACAGCAGTAAAAGTACTACCACCCCACACAGCAGTAAAAGTACTACCACCCCACAGTAAAAGTACTACCACCCCACACAGCAGTAAAAGTACTACCACCACACCGTAGTAAAAGTACTACCACCCCACACAGCAGTAAAAGTACTACCACCCCACACAGCAGTAAAAGTACTACCACCCCACACAGCAGTAAAAGTACTACCACCCCACACAGCAGTAAAAGTACTACCACCCCACACAGCAGTAAAAGTACTACCACCCCACAGTAAAAGTACTACCACCCCACACAGTAAAAGTACTACCACCCCACACAGCAGTAAAAGTACTACCACCCCACACAGCAGTAAAAGTACTACCACCCCACACAGCAGTAAAAGTACTACCACCCCACACAGCAGTAAAAGTACTACCACCACACACAGCAGTAAAAGTACTACCACCCCACAGCAGTAAAAGTACTACCACCCCACAGCAGTAAAAGTACTACCACCCCACAGCAGTAAAAGTACTACCACCCCACAGCAGTAAAAGTACTACCACCCCACACAGTAAAAGTACTACCACCCCACAGTAAAAGTACTACCACCCCACACAGCAGTAAAAGTACTACCACCCCACACAGCAGTAAAAGTACTACCACCCCACACAGCAGTAAAAGTACTACCACCCCACACAGCAGTAAAAGTACTACCACCCCACAGCAGTAAAAGTACTACCACCCCACAGCAGTAAAAGTACTACCACCACACAGCAGTAAAAGTACTACCACCCCACACAGCAGTAAAAGTACTACCACCCCACACAGCAGTAAAAGTACTACCACCCCACACAGTAGTAAAAGTACTACCACCCCACACAGTAGTAAAAGTACTACCACCACACAGCAGTAAAAGTACTACCACCACACCGTAGTAAAAGTACTACCACCACACCGTAGTAAAAGTACTACCACCACACCGTAGTAAAAGTACTACCACCACACCGTAAAAGTACTACCACCACACCGTAAAAGTACTACCACCACACACCGTAAAAGTACTACCACCACACCGTAAAAGTACTACCACCACACACCGTAAAAAACAATGAAATATGAACAAAAATCATTTTTCACTAATTATCTTAATGAACTTTTACTGAAAATACGACTCATACTTCCATATCGTTTCCTTTAAAGTTAAGTACACATTCAAGGTACTTGAATGTGTACTTAACTTAAGTATCAGTCCCCGTTTACTGGTTCCACTTATTCTTCACTCTGTCAGAGCTGTTCATATTGTAATATAATACATATATAATACATATACAATACTTAAATAATAACGTTATACTTATTCCAGCATCCTTTGCACTATGCTCCATAATTAAAATAATTCATCATAAAAATAATTTACTCCTGCATAGCCTCAACCTGTCTATAATGCTCCTGTTATAGTGTACACACACACACACACACACACACACACACACAAGTGTGTATATATTAGTGTGTATATACAGTATTAGTGTGTATATTGTAGGGTGTATATACAGTATTATTGTGTATATACAGTATTAGGGTGTATATACATTATCAGTGTGTATATACATTATTAGTGTGTATATATCAGGGTGTATATACAGTATCAGTGTGTATATATATTAGGGTGTATATACAGTATCAGTGTGTATATATTAGGGTGTATATACAGTATTAGTGTGTATATATATTAGGGTGTATATACAGTATTAGTGTGTATATATATTAGGTGTATATACAGTATTAGTGTGTATATATATTAGGTGTATATACAATATTAGTGTGTATATATATTAGGTGTATATACAATATTAGTGTGTATATATTAGGTGTATATACAATATTAGTGTGTATATATATTAGGTGTATATACAGTATTAGTGTGTATATATATATTAGGTGTATATACAGTATTAGTGTGTATATATATTAGGTGTATATACAGTATTAGTGTGTATATATATTAGGTGTATATACAGTATTAGTGTGTATATATATATATATATATATATATATATTAGGTGTATATACAGTATTAGTGTGTATATATATATATATATATATTAGGTGTATATACAGTATTAGTGTGTATATATATTAGGTGTATATACAGTATTAGTGTGTATATATATTAGGTGTATATACAGTATTAGTGTGTATATATATTAGGTGTATATACAGTATTAGTGTGTATATATATATATTAGGTGTATAAACAGTATTAGTGTGTATATATATTAGGTGTATATACAGTATTAGTGTGTATATATATTAGGTGTATATACAGTATTAGTGTGTATATATATTAGGTGTATATACAGTATTAGTGTGTATATATATTAGGGTGTATATACAGTATTAGTGTGTATATATATATATTAGGTGTATAAACAGTATTAGTGTGTATATATATTAGGTGTATATACAGTATTAGTGTGTATATATATTAGGTGTATAAACAGTATTAGTGTGTATATATATTAGGGTGTATATACAGTATTAGTGTGTATATATATTAGGTGTATATACAGTATTAGTGTGTATATATATTAGGTGTATATACAGTATTAGTGTGTATATATTGTTTGTTTTGTACGTGTAAGCACATTGTGAACAATATATAATCCAAAGGTAAATTCCTCATATGTGTCCTGGCAAAATAAAGCGGATTCTGATTATTTCCCCTTTTCATTTGCAGAAATATTTTGACTACATCCTTTATTTTTGGACATTACCGGTAGTTACTTTAAAGACTCATATTATTAAAACATAATCAGCTAATCAATAATGATACCTACCCAGCAGTGTATAAAGTCAATAAAACGAGCTCCACCTTTACCAGCTCCATAATTAGAATACAGTAAATGACTTTAAAATGGATTCAAACGTCAATAATCTTCAGATTAATGTCCAAACATGAGTGCTTTCAGGCGGGGGAAGACATGTGACACACACTTTGTGACACTGCGTGATGTCCAAAGTTCACGGAGGCAGACAGAGGGTGTATGTGTGTGAAAGGCCGTCTGTTACTGTGAAGAAACAGGGTTTCTAACCAGGATCATGACAGCGGCCGCCGGGTGGAGCCGCTACGTACGGCGAGGACCGCAGAGCTGTCCAGGAACACCAGGTGCATGCTGGGAGAGCCACTGGCTTCAATATCCGGCGTGACAGACTATGCAACGCCATCACTAACAGGGACGTTGTAGAGCGTCCTCTGGTGGACAGACTATGTAACGCCATCACTAACAGGGACGTTGTAGAGCGTCCTCTGGTGGACAGACTATGCAACGCCATCACTAACAGGGACGTTGTAGAGCGTCCTCTGGTGGACAGACTATGCAACGCCATCACTAACAGGGACGTTGTAGAGCGTCCTCTGGTGGACAGACTATGCAACGCCATCACTAACAGGGACGTTGTAGAGCGTCCTCTGGTGGACAGACTATGCAACGCCATCACTAACAGGGACGTTGTAGAGCGTCCTCTGGTGGACAGACTATGCAACACCATCACTAACAGGGACGTTGTAGAGCGTCCTCTGGTGGACAGACTATGCAACGCCATCACTAACAGGGACGTTGTAGAGCGTCCTCTGGTGGACAGACTATGCAACGCCATCACTAACAGGGACGTTGTAGAGCGTCCTCTGGTGGACAGACTATGCAACGCCATCACTAACGGGACGTTGTAGAGCGTCCTCTGGTGGACAGACTATGCAACGCCATCACTAACGGGACGTTGTAGAGCGTCCTCTGGTGGACAGACTATGCAACGTCATCACTAACGGGACGTTGTAGAGCGTCCTCTGGTGGACAGACTATGCAACGCCATCACTAACGGGACGTTGTAGAGCGTCCTCTGGTGGACAGACTATGCAACGCCATCACTAACGGGACGTTGTAGAGCGTCCTCTGGTGGACAGACTATGCAACGCCATCACTAACGGGACGTTGTAGAGCGTCCTCTGGTGGACAGACTATGCAACGCCATCACTAACAGGGACGTTGTAGAGCGTCCTCTGGTGGACAGACTATGCAACGTCATCACTAACAGGGACGTTGTAGAGCGTCCTCTGGTGGACAGACTATGCAACGTCATCACTAACAGGGACGTTGTAGAGCGTCCTCTGGTGGACAGACTATGCAACGTCATCACTAACAGGGACGTTGTAGAGCGTCCTCTGGTGGACAGACTATGCAACGCCATCACTAACAGGGACGTTGTAGAGCGTCCTCTGGTGGACAGACTATGCAACGCCATCACTAACAGGGACGTTGTAGAGCGTCCTCTGGTGGACAGACTATGCAACGCCATCACTAACAGGGACGTTGTAGAGCGTCCTCTGGTGGACAGACTATGCAACGCCATCACTAACAGGGACGTTGTAGAGCGTCCTCTGGTGGACAGACTATGCAACGCCATCACTAACAGGGACGTTGTAGAGCGTCCTCTGGTGGACAGACTATGCAACGCCATCACTAACAGGGACGTTGTAGAGCGTCCTCTGGTGGACAGACTATGCAACGCCATCACTAACAGGGACGTTGTAGAGCGTCCTCTGGTGGACAGACTATGCAACGCCATCACTAACAGGGACGTTGTAGAGCGTCCTCTGGTGGACAGACTATGCAACGCCATCACTAACGGGGACGTTGGGATTGGATCGGCAAGCAACTACATGTGATTTGTGAGGCTTTATTAGTGCGACATGCTCTGACTATTGAAGAGGGTAGGTTTGGTCCCCCTCCCCGAAGAAATCCCAATGCCTTCATGAGGAAGGGAAGAGAAGGAGAGTCAATCAGCCGGTGAAAAAACATGATGTGAAAGGCGATGATGTTCCTCATTCCCAACAATAGATTACATACTGCTGACACTCGCACCAAAATGTGCTTATTCATCGTGGGGCTCGGGCCTAAGGCGTCACACACACCCTGACACAAACACAACGGCTGCTTTCTTTGTTATGAAGCACACAGCGCCAGTACACACACACACACACACACACACACACACACACGCACACACACGCACACAGGCTTCAGTGTTGAGATAAGAAGCGACCGTGGCAGGACACATGAAGATCAGCAGGCAACACGGCGCACCATGTGATAACATGCTAATGCTCACAGGCTACACTCGGCATACAGTCAGACAGGCTACACTCGGCATACAGTCGGAGCATACAGTCGGACAGGCTACACTCGGCATACAGTCGGACAGGCTACACTCGGCATACAGTCAGACAGGCTACACTCGGCATACAGTCAGACAGGCTACACTCGGCATACAGTCAGACAGGCTACACTCGGCATACAGTCAGACAGGCTACACTCGGCATACAGTCAGACAGGCTACACTCGGCATACAGTCAGACAGGCTACACTCGGCATACAGTCAGACAGGCTACACTCGGCATACAGTCAGACAGGCTACACTCGGCATACAGTCAGACAGGCTACACTCGGCAGACTGTAAGACAGGCTACACTCGGCATACAGTCAGACAGGCTACACTCTGCAGACTGTAAGACAGGCTACACTCGGCATACAGTCAGACAGGCTACACTCGGCAGACTGTAAGACAGGCTACACTCGGCATACAGTCAGACAGGCTACACTCGGCATACAGTCAGACAGGCTACACTACAATACTATCACCTTGTATCGTATAGATATATCGCGATATGAGACTAGATACCGTATGTTGTCATGGTGAAAACGCCATCATCAGAAATGGCTCACAGACCAAAGTGCTCTTTCACGCAAAAATATATTAATTTTAGGACAATGAAAAGCCACAAAGAGCTCCCACATTAGTGGACCAAGCCGCCCTTCCTCCAACGATCCAGGTAAGTCCCGGGACGTGTCTGCAGGGATTGAGAAGAACAACAAACATTTTGGAAACTAAAAACTAGAACAGTTTGGTTTCTTTTTTGGAAAATGCACCAAAAACTTTGGAAAAAAACCCCAAAATATGCGACAAAAACATGGAAAGAAACTGTCTAAAACAAAGCTCGAAGTGAAATAATGAAAAAGCAATACAATTGTTGGAAAGGGGGAGGTGTTGGTGGTGGTGGTGGTGGGGGGGGGTTGTAAACTAGTTACACATTAGTTGTCCATCACACAATTCACTTTACAGTATCTAATCATGACAGCAGTTATCTCAGGACAGTTATCTTAGTTCTAGACCACACTATCATTTACAGAGACGACCCCCCAACCCCCCCAAGACCAAGCATGTAGTGCAACTCGGCACTCCTGAAAGCTCTGTCCTGACTGTCCTCCAGCTCATTAGCATATCCCCAGCCACGCTACTAGCCAATCATTAACCTGCCAGCTGCTCCTCTCCACTCTCCACCTTTGGTCACAGCAGCCGACCGGCCGGCCGGCCAAAGGTCTCCGGAGCTGCACCCAGGCCGGAAAAAACCCGCAGTCGTGTTATCTGAGGACTTAGAGCCTGGCGGGACAAAGGCTAGACAAGCAGCCCAGGAGTCTTCATCAAGACAACGCACGGGACACAACAAGTAGTCCCAAAGACGACCGAAGCGCGACGATAGACATTTAGGAAAAGCTTGACTGACTCCCCTTTATGATCTTAATAATAGGTCAATAAGTCTAGACGACACATGAAATCCACTGGAAACATCCCACAGTCCAGGACTACAGTCCAGGACTACAACTAATGATCCTTATTGTGGATTATTTCCTGGATGCGTGGATGATAAAATGTGGATCAGAGTTTCCCAAAAAGCCCAAAATAACGTCCTCAAATGTCTCTTTTACTAAGAGATTCAGTGTCCTGTCCCAGAGGACAGACGAGACTAGAACATATTCACATTTAACAAGCTGACATCAGAGAAGTTCAAAAATAACTCAAACCGATTATGAACAAATAACTGGCGATTAATTAAAAGTTAACAACTAATCGATGAGCTCTACTGCAGAATTCATCCCAACGTTTTAACGATAGTTAGTCTCGGATGTCTAAATCGATGGAGCAGCACTGGGACAGACGCGGTCCAGCCAAGCGGTCTAGTCTAGCTCGCCTCTGCTTTAAGCATCGATGTCTATTATTATTATTCTTATTATTCTTATTATTCTGTTTCTTTCAATCAGCGTGAAAGGAGAGCCGAAGGGTTAAACAAGCTATCAGGATGGCGTGTATTCCAGAAAGCACGGAGCAGCAGTGGACACCTCCCACAGCGTCCCGCTCCAACCACAGCGGAGACGCTGTCCAACAACACAAAGACAGAAAGGGGGAGGCATAGATACCCTGATGTCTCAGGAGCTTGGAGGACGTCTCGCTGTCCTGTCTGTCCACCGAGTTGTTCTCCATGCCGTCCGATCAGCAAACACACATCCCAGACTAGAGCTGGACGAGCAAGAGCTGGTGTGTGTCTGTGTGTGTGTCTGTGTGTGTGCTGCAGGCGGAGGAGGGAGGGAGGGAGGGAGGGGAGAACCTGAGCAAGGCTTCCTGTGTGTGTGTGGGCGACTGCAGCGAGCAAATGAACTCCTCCTGTCAGATGACCTGCTGCCAGCGCTCTGACGCAGCAACTAGAAATGTCTCTGCCTCCCCCCTCCCTCCCTCCCTCCCTCCTCCCTCCCCCTTCTTCTCCCTTCCTGCCTCTCCTCCTCCTTCCCTATCTGCCTCACCCTCTCAACCCCCTCCACCTCTCCCTCTCTGCCTCCCCCTCTGCCCCCTTCTCACCCACTCTCCTCCTCCCTCCCTGCCTCTCTTCCTCCTTCCCTCTCAACCCCCTCCCTCACTGTCTCTCCCTCCTCTCTGTCTGCCCTTTTTCCTCCCCTTCCTTACCTCCCTCTCTCCTTCACCCTTCCCCCTTCGTGCCTCCCCTCTCTGCTCAGTCTTTTTGGCATGATCTCTCCCTTCCGCCCCCAAATATGATCTTCCCTTTCCCCTCCTTTTCCTCCTTCTAACTTTCACCCCCAGTTTCTTCATGCTTTACCTTACCCCTGCTTTCCCTTCGTCATCCCTCCCCCTTCAACCCCCCCTCCCCCAATTCGCTGACGAAGTAGTAAGAGGGAGCAGATGAAGGACTTTTAGTCCATCTGTGTGAAACTCATTCTGTTGGGTTTACAGCATCAGGCAGCTTCTTCTTTATAGATTTAATATATTGAGGTAAAAAAAACAACAAACATCAAAGTAACTGCAATTTCTTACCAAACTACGCAGCTGATACGCAGCCTGGGGGGTAAAGGGTTAAATGGGGGGTCAGATCTGGTCTAATTATTAGTTTCATTATGGATTAATCAGATTATTTACTGATAGAAGAGTCTAGATTCACTTCATCACCTACGTTGTAATGGCCGACTTCTTCCACTAGAGGGCGCCTGCTCCTTTTAGATCCCTCTCTCCCCCCCCAGACCAGTTCTACTCATTAAAACCTCATGTTACTCTGGCACAAAACCACAGGCCTGAAACATGTAACGCTCACACAATGCGTCGGTTTTAAGGTGAGCGACGAGCTTCAGTAGCAGAGAAATCTCTGGACCAATGGTCTGTCCTGGTCTCATTATCTAAAGCTGTAGGTGTCCAACTCCTGGCCCGCGGGACCAATGTGGCCCCTCGCCGATTTCTATCCAGCCCGCACGTCTAGGGTTGCTGGTTCAAGTCCCCATGTGTGGACTGGAATCTTTAAAAATAAATGAGTGCTGGTAGAGGACAGATCTACAGCCATCCGAAGACCAATATGTACATTTTAATCAATGAAGAACTGGTGAGTTTGGAAACTGGATTGTAAGATTTGTTTTCTAAGACTTTTTTGGGCATTTTAGCCTTTAGACAGGACAGCTATAGACAGGAAAGGGGGGGGGGGGTAAGACATGCAGCAAATGGGTGCATGTTGGACTCAAACCCTAAGCCACTGTGTCCAGGACTGAGCGTCTGTTCCCTACCAGGTCAACCTGGTTTTAGGAGTCCCAGGGTGGGGGTGCTTTGGCAGCTGCTGCCCAGAGACTCTGGGACCAGTTGTTCCAGATTGAGACAGCGTGTCCGACGGACCCTGAGACTCTGGGACCAGTTGATCCAGTTTGAGACAGCGTGTCTGACTGACCCCGAGACAAGTTGATCCAGTTTGAGACAGCGTGTCCGACGGACCCAGAGACTCTGGGACCAGTTGATCCAGTTTGAGACAGCGTGTCTGACGGACCCCGAGACTATCAGTCGCTGCCGTGCTACAGCCTGCGGTTCATGAGAGGCTTACCCAACCACAGGGAGACACACACACACACACACACACACACACAGAGACAGAGACAGAGACAGAGACACACAGACAGAGACAGAGACACACACACAGACAGAGACACACACACACAGACAGAGACAGAGACAGAGACACACACACAGACAGAGACACACACACACAGACAGAGACAGAGACAGAGACACACACACAGACAGAGACACACACACACAGACAGAGACAGAGACAGAGACACACACACACACACACACACACACACACAGACAGAGACACATAGACACACACACACAGACAGAGACATACAGACACACACAGACAGAGACATACAGACACACACACACACACACACACACACACACACACACACACACAGACAGAGACACAGACACACAGAGACACACACAGACAGAGACACACACACACAGACACACACACTAAAATAATTGTTTCAGTCCTACAAATAACAGTTTGTTGCCTTTTGTGTTTCCCATAAAAACACCAGCCTGAGTACAGAAAGTATAAATGTGTATCAGTCGACGCCTCAAGTTGTATAATGAAGAACATTTGCTGAGTGGTTTCTGGGTCGGAGAAACCCTTCGTGGGCCTGCCAGTGTCGCAATGCAGGGGGGGGGGAAGAGGCTTTAATTACCAGGAGATCCCTCCGACAAACGCAGTGAAAGCTCGTCCCAAAGAGCAAAGTCCTACGCTGTGGTTGGCATCACTCGCATGAGAGCATGTGTGTGTGTGTGTGTTAACCAATCAATATCAGGTCAAATAAAACTGAGTCAACCGTTAAAATGAAGACTAGCAGTTGTTTGGGGGGGTCATTCATCACCTCCTAACAGCCCCGATGAGGCAGCGCTGCACAGAGCGGTCTCTGTAGTTTCACTACATCAGTCGCCTCAGGGTGCCACGAAGACCAACGCCAGACACTGAGCACATCAACAAGAAGACTTTCCACCAGCTTTGATGTTAGAGGACGGGACGGGACGGGGGCAATAAGGGGATCAAGTGGACCATTTCTGAATTATGTCCACCAATTCGGGCAGGAACCATGTGGTGGAAAATTGCCACAACACAAGTCTCTCTCTCTCTCTCTCTCTCTCTCTCTCTCTCTCTCTCTCTCTCTCTCTCTCTCTCTCTCTCTCTCTCATCACACTTACACACCCCCATTAGACTCAGTCCTTCCAGAAAAATGTTTTTTTTTGTGATTGTTGTAAAAATCCTTCATTATTTGGCACGTTTTCTTATAAAATGCGATGGAATATGCGGGGTATTTATGCAATTTTACGTGATAAAAAAAATAAAAAAATTCAAAGAACTTGCAAAAATTGGTTTGATGAAAAAGAGACTTTTTGTCTCGTCACGTCATTTCATAACGTTCCCATGGCAACAGAGGAAAATGGCGGCTCTCACTATGGAATCATGCAAGCCCCGCGTTATTTTGCACGGAAATCGGCAATTTAAAGAAATGTGGCTCCTGCATAAATATGCAGACTTTGGCTGATTATTTAGTGAATTCTAAGATCGCAAAATCAGGTTTTTCTGGAGGGATTGACTGTGGAGTGTAATGAGTTAAATAAAAGGACCTTTTGACGGTCTGTGTGTGACCTCCCTTTGGGTGGCGGCCCTGCGTCAGACGCAAACAACTGTCATAAAACTAAGAAATGAAGGAACCCCCCCCCCCTCCCCAGCAACCTTAATGCATCACTAGTTTAGAGAAGACATCTGGCTTAATAACCCGTCTAGGGAAATATTTAGAGCGCTTACTGGATAGAAAGCTTAACGCACTCTAAAGCGGGGGTGTCAAACTCATTTTCACTAAAGGCCACACTGGAAAATGAGATCATATCAGGGGCCAGACATGCCTTTATTTATCAAAAAAGTCTAATTTCTTTGACTGTATTAGTGCATGTCTCTCACTTACAGTCTGATCCACATAAAGTCTCCAAAAAGCTCCTCAGCCATCTTAGGAAAAGTGGCCAAAACATCGGAAAAAGTGACAAAAACTTGGTGGGCCAAAATGCATTGAGAACCTTAGTTAACATGCGGGCCGGATCAAAATCTGTGAGGGGCCGGATTTGGCCCGCGGGCCTCGAGTTTGACACGTGTGCTCCAAAGTCACTACAGTTCAAGTTACTTGGCACAAAGGTAGAGCCTCAGGTGCATCCAATCTGCTGCAATCTGTACAACAGGGTGGGGGAAGGTGATAACGCTCGTAATCAGAGGCAGGAACAGGGTGTGGGTGGGAGCGCTGGGGGCTCCGGGTCTACAAAGGGGGGCTGGGTTTCTTATCGGCAGCTCCAGGTATTTCCAGAGCAGAGGGAAGCGTAGACCAGACAGAAAGGTAATCCACTTCCGACCGAGTTCTTGTCCCCGTTCATCATCATGCGTAACAGATCTTAAGGGTCTTGTTCTTTACGGTGTTGTTTTTTAAAGGCAATAAAAAGGTGCTCATGGTTTCTAACAGAACAGTTTACTTACCACGTGTTAAAATCAAGATAAAATGATCAGGGAGACAGAAGTGACGTCATTCTAATGAGACAGAAATGCACAAAATGCAGCAAAAGGCCAAACCACGAACACACAGATTAAACCAGACTCTACACAATGCAAGGGTTAATGTTCAAAGAAAAGGGTGAAAAAAAAAAAAAAAAAGAATGGATGATGCAAAAAAAATAAAATATAAGGAAAAGGTGACAATAGGGAGAGAGTGATGGGATCTAAGGTAAATACTGGCTGCTGATTGGCCGGTAGAAAACAAAGGAGGACAGAGTGAAGATGAAATGATGCCGATGATCATGGAAGTGAAACTGAGGAGGATGTGGAGGGATGGTTTCCATGCCGACTGCTTTGTTTTACCTGCTCTCATGTTCACGTTTGGCAGCTTGAGCACGGCGCCGCCTTCCACGCTCTTCTTAGCGACCGCCTCCTCTGGTTTGTGGACGGGGGGGTGGATGAGCGGAGCTTGGGGCGCGGGCTGCTGGATGTCGAGCTTCTCCAGCTCGGCCTTGCTCTTCTGGGGGGAGGCTTGGGTGAGGAGGAGGTAGGAGCTCTGACTCGGAGCCTCTTCTTCGACCTCGAGGGGGGGTGGGGCTACTTTTGTCACAGGTGGAGCAGAGAATGGAGTCACGTCGCTCTGCCCAAAGCTCAGATCATCGTCATCCATGGGGATCTCCGGGGGCTTGGAGGAGGCAAACTTGGAAGTATCCAGAGCCTCGAGAAACTCGTCGATAACACCCCTGGGGGGTCGCTCGATGAACTCAAACTCTTCAGAGGAGACTTCATGCTCCGAGACCTCCTCGGCTATCTCTGGCTCCTCCATCTCCATCTTCTGGTCCATCTTCTCAGTTTCCACCTGGAAGATGGCGGGGTTCTTGGCCATGGCTTCCAGGACCGGAGACAGGGAGTCTGCTGTTGGCGACTCCGAGTCAGAATCCTCGGTGGGGGTCTTTTTGCTCTGCAGGTCAAGAGGCTCAAACGTTTTGGTAATTTTGGGAGAATCGTGGCTTGAAAACCAATCCTTCTGCTCAATCTTGACTGGTTCCTCTTCTTTCACCTCAACGGGGGTGGTTTCCTCGGCTCCTTTGACAAGATCGAATGCGTCGAAACCTTTGTCGTCGACTTTGCCTTTCACTTCCAGCTGCTCGGTCATCTCCTTCAGCAAGGACACTTTAGCATCGAAGGCAAACGGGTTGTTAGCCGACAGGTTGATTGGGGGGTTGGGCGACTCCATCATCCTCCGTTCGAGGATGGGACTCTGCTCCTCCGGGCTTCCCTCCGAGGAGCCAGAGTCCATTTTGTCTGGGTTGAGCGGGGACGACTTCAGGATGTCTGGGAGCGACGGTGGCAAGGCAGAGTCCTCTTCCTGCTCATCGTCGTCTTCGTCATCATCCAGATCTTTCAGACCAGATGAGAACTGATTCACTGATTGCATGAGCGAGTCAGCGGCCATCTTTCCCGTCTCAAATGTTTTCCCATCGTCTACGAAAGATGGAGGGGTATCCTGGGACTCTCCAGTCTGGCCGTACTGGACCAGATCCGGAGTGGGACTCTCGGACATTTTTGAGGCCCTGCTGTCGGACTTGGAGTCTCCAAAGTGGGAGTAGCCACTGTCCGCCAGTGGGGAATAGCCCTCAAATGGGTTATTATTTTTCTTCACCTCATACATCAGGTCATCATCTTCATCGGACTGGTTGTCGTGCAGGTCCGGCTCAAACCCGGAGGAGCTAACGGGAGCCGGGTCCTTGGAGAAGGAATCCATGGATACCTTGGAGTTGTCTTGAGATGCAAGTAATGGTGAATCCCAGGGCTCTGTTGGGTTAGAGGAGGCAAGGTGAGACTCAGGGACCTTCATCTTGGGGTTCACGGGGGAGGGGCCAGTGGAGGACCTGTCTGAGCTAATCATCTTCTCCTCGGGTGAAACAGACACTCCGCTGTCTTCACATGGATTATGACGCCCTGGGTCTTTCCCTAAACTCAAGTAAGGACCGGCTAACGGATCTAGAAGATCTTCCTTAATCTTACTACGGCCCGGTCCAGAGTCACCCTCTTCACCCACCCAAGGCATGTCCTTGGAATGAGTAGTGGGGGGTTCGGTGGAGAAGGAGACCAAGGATGCAGCGAATCCCGAAGTAGGGGGCTGGTTGGGACTCTCGGTCAGAGAGAGCTCCTCCAGAGAGTCGGGGGAGTGAAGAGGGGAGAGAGGAGAGATGGGAGCAGGGGAATCACCCTTCTGCCCAAGTGCTTGAGTAGAAAGGGAGGAGGGAGAATGCAATACAGCACATATCAAAGACATACTCCATTCCTTATGGTGCCAACCACACCTGGTACAACTGGTACTAAAAACATTGGAGGAAGGCATCGCCGGACAAGTGCTGCTAAGAGGTCGGCTGTGGAAGGCAGACGTTAGAGGGGGAGATCTTTGTTTCCACCCCCCCTATAAAACACAGTGGGGAACACTGGAGCAGCTCTGCAAGGTCTAAGTCATGTCTATGACGGACAGTGTGTGAGGATTGTTGTTGCTTATCCTACTTAAAGTAATTCAGCTCTCATCAATCAAGTAAAATGTAATGGCTAAACCTACAAAATAAGAGCCTTTTTAATTTAAGAGACTTTGGAAACCTGTGAAGTCCTGTTCGTACAATTTAACAGCGCTGAGCAAACGGAGAGGAGGAACAACTGGATCTACTCTCATCTCCTTCATCTGAAATGCACTGTGACTAACGTTAGCTTGGAGCGCTAATGTACCCGCTGGACCACAGACTTAAGTTACGCTACCCAAACTAGCCGCCAGTCCGACGGCGGTGACATGTTGCCAACGCTAGATTTGGTTTATCAATGACACTAGCAAAGCAACATAGGACAGTAATTACCCCCCTGTTGTTCTCGGGGCAAATCTGACCCCTTTAATAAATATCTATATCTGAAATCTGAGTTTCTTTTTAAGCAAATGACCATAAAATGGATTCTTCCAACGCTCTTTCATTCCTCTGATCTTAACTATTAGTCACAATAATTATAATATTATTATACTGGTGTCCATCTCCCGGCTCAAAAAGATTAGCACTTTTATTAACATTTCACATTTTCAATGCATTATTATTTTTTTATATTTCACTACCGCCATCTTACTAGTTTTATACTTTCTGGAATTCATGGTCAATAACCCTCATTTATAGAATTATATCTAATATTAACCCTCATTTATATAGAATTATACCTAATATTAACCCTCATTTATATAGAATTATACCTAATATTAACCCTCATTTATATAGAATTATACCTGATATTAACCCTCATTTATATAGAATTATACCTATTATTAACCCTCATTTATATAGAATTATACCTAATATTAACCCTCATTTATATAGAATTATACCTAATATTAACCCTCATTTATATAGAATTATACCTAATATTAACCCTCATTTATATAGAATTATACCTAATATTAACCCTCATTTATATAGAATTATACCTGATATTAACCCTCATTTATATAGAATTATACCTAATATTAACCCTCATTTATATAGAATTATACCTGATATTAACCCTCATTTATATAGAATTATACCTAATATTAACCCTCATTTATATAGAATTATACCTGATATTAACCCTCATTTATATAGAATTATACCTGATATTAACCCTCATTTATATAGAATTATACCTAATATTAACCCTCATTTATATAGAATTATACCTGATATTAACCCTCATTTATATAGAATTATACCTGATATTAGAGTTAAAAAAGCAGAAATTATGAATTATTGTGACTAATAGTTAAGATCAGAGGAATGAAAGAGCGTTGGAAGGATCCATTTTATGGTAATTTGGTTAAAAAGAAACTCAGATTTCAGATATAGATATTTTTAACCCTCGTGTTGTCTTCCAGTTATGAACGGACGTTCGTTATGAACTCGTCCTTACAGGTCAAAATTGAAAATGAACATTTTGTTGTGCTTTTACGATGTTTATGTCCTTCTTCTGATTTATTTTTCATTTTTTAAATGCTTTTGGTGCTTTTTTTTAAAAACCTGAGCTGGTTTAATAACAGGTTTTATTATTCTTATTCTTGAAATTCATGGTCAACAAACCTCAGGGGGGGGGGAGAGGGGTCAGCTATGGTTTTTTGGAAGTATTTCCATGGTTTCCGATGGTTTTTGGGGAGCAGACTACCTTCCACAGTCAGGATTTAGCAGCACCTGGTCTGGTTGGATGCGTAGGGGTAAAACATGTTTTTGCCCCAGGTCTGGCACCAATAAACCATGCCCAGTCTTCCAAACACACACTACTGATGGTAGATAATGGTTCCTCTCAGAGACTGTTCACGAAATCTAATAAAATAACAGTTTCTGAGGAGAATCACTCTTCCTACTCTAGTCCTGGTGTACGTTCATGTTAGTCTACAGCAACCACACGTGAGTCACAATGCAACACATGCAAGTCACACATCAGGTTAGTGTTGTTGTTTCTAAGACTCAAACCCACAAGCATCATATACATATGTTATATGTTATATAAGTGACAAAAATCTACAGCTTCTTACATGCAAAGGGTTATTTTTGCCACTTAAATGACAAAACGGCTGGGGAGTGAACTAAAGAGTAGGGGAAAGAAAAACAAAGGAGGAAGAGGGGAACAGAGAGCAGAGAGGACTTGCCTGTAGGGAATTGCATCAGAGGATGAGGCTGAGCTTTAGAAGGAGAAGGTACATCTGTGGAGGAAACGAGAGAAAGCAGCAGAAAGTGAGTTTTAAGTCAGCCCAGAAGAGAAAAGACCAGGGGAAGGGACAGATAGCATCTCCGTTACAGAAGGAATGAGGTCTGAGATGTTGGAAGTCTTAATTACAGCTTCTGGGTGTAGTTAAGAGAAGAAACCAGATGGGGACTCGCAGGTCCCTGCAGGGGATCCTTCACCTACATTTAAAATAAAACTCCCCAGAAAGACACAAGCTACACAACTAAGGCTGGCTATCAAACCTTAAAGGAGACATATTATGCTTTTCTGTCAAATATGTCACATTCATGTCAGATACTCATGTTCAACATGGTTAAAATGTGTTGCCGGGTTGGTTCAGTGGTACAGTGGGCGCACGTATAGTTGGAGGTTTAAGCCTCGACGCAAAAGGTCCAGGGTTCGAATCCCACCTGTGATGATTTCCAGCATGTCTCCCCCCCCCTCCCCTTTCTCATCTAGCTGTCCTGTCAAAATAAAAGCTGGAAAAAGTCCAAAACGTAATCATAACCCTCATATTGCTCTCAAATTCCAAAAATAACTGTAAAACTGAAGTTAATAAGTTGGTGTTACGTAGTGTTAAACGTCAAAAAATGTGACAAACATTGAAAAACAGCATCAAAAGTGTTGAAAAAGGGAGAAAAATGTAAGAAAAAGTTAAAAACATCGATAAAAAGGGTCAACAAAAGTGTTGATTTTCAATTTTGACGGGAAGACGACACGAGGGTTGAGCGTTTTAAAGAGCTCATTCATAGGATGTTGAAACAGATGCTTGGCTTACTCATCAAGTTCTCAAGTATGTGAATATTTGTCAAAGGTCTGGTAGGGGAGGGGGGGGGCAGAACAGGAAGAACGTCTTTGTCATAGCAAGATATAACAGAGACAGAAGGACGGCCGTCACAATGAGACAAGAATGGAAAGAATCCCCTCTGATCCGGAGGAGGGATTACATTCAGGGGTTCGCCACACGGGCTCCAACACAGAAACCTCCAACAGTCCAATCAGAGGGACCGGTCAACGTTACGTAGCTACCAGCCCCTCACACGTCAACATGGCTTCAGGGACCTGATCAGCGATAAGAGCCAGAGACAGGTACCTCATGCTGAGTAGGGCTGCACAAGTAATGCAAGTTTATCCACATTGTAATACCGAGTACTGCACGCTCCCAACCGGTACTGCATTCTGAGAGTAGTATTCTGGTGCTGCAGAGACGTCGGGGCCTACAAACTGTATCCTACACTTTAAGAGGTGTAACATTAATATGCGTGCGTCCCCCCCCTCAAATGGTATAAAATTGAATAAGACGCCCCAAAATTAATGAAAGTAGAGATTTGTACTTGGCAAAGAGCGTTGTGTGGAATCAATCATGTTATTTTGGGGAATTAAAAAGAACATTGATATAGGACAACATGAGGACAACATGAGGACAACATGAGGACAACATGAGGACAACATGAGGGCGACATGAGGGCGACATGAGGACAACATGAGGACAACATGAGGGCGACATGAGGACAACATGAGGACAACATGAGGGCAACATGAGGGCGACATGAGGGCGACATGAGGACAACATGAGGACAACATGAGGGCGACATGAGGACAACATGAGGGCAACATGAGGACAACATGAGGGCGACATGAGGGCGACATGAGGGCGACATGAGGACAACATGAGGGCGACATGAGGGCGACATGAAGACAACATGAGGGCGACATGAAGGCGACATGAAGGCGACATGAGGGCGACATGAGGGCGACATGAAGGCGACATGAGGACAACATGAGGGCGACATGAGGGCGACATGAGGGCGACATGAGGACAACATGAGGGCGACATGAGGGCGACATGAAGACAACATGAGGGCGACATGAAGGCGACATGAAGGCGACATGAGGGCGACATGAGGGCGACATGAAGGCGACATGAGGACAACATGAAGACAACATGAGGGCGACATGAGGGCGACATGAGGACAACATGAGGACGACATGAGGGCGACATGAGGGCGACATGAAGGCGACATGAGGGCAACATGAAGACAACATGAGGGCAACATGAGGGCAACATGAGGGCAACATGAGGGCAACATGAGGGCGACATGAGGGCGACATGAGGGCGACATGAGGGCGACATGAAGGCGACATGAGGGCAACATGAAGACAACATGAGGGCAACATGAGGGCAACATGAGGGCGACATGAGGGCGACATGAGGGCGACATGAGGGCGACATGAGGGCGACATGAGGGCGACATGAGGGCGACATGAGGGCAACATGAGGGCAACATGAGGGCAACATGAGGGCAACATGAGGGCAACAGCTTTCTTCTGTATCCATGGAGACACTATAATCCCCGTTACACCCTTCATCTGCTGTCCTTCGAGCACAAAAAAGGAACTGAATCCCTGAAGTCCCTCGGAACATACAGGAGCAGCAAGCAAAGGTTGGGTGCTCTCGAGCAAGGCACTACACGCCCAACGGAAAGGAGAGAGATGATTACAGTAATCAAGCGTCGGTGATCAGTGGGAAAGCTGCATGACTCATGATCTTAAGTTGATTATTATTATGTAGGCAGCATCAGAAGCTTTAGAGAAATCACTCTGAAGTACAAATGTATGCTGATTTGAATAATCTGATCCAGTCAGGCCCAAATGATTTTCCCATGGGGCCGTTCTGTTGGGTTACCTCTGCTGTCGAGGGTTAGGGTCCAGCCGTGAAGAAGACCTGCAGGGTTGGACCAAAGAGACACGTTGAACATCTCATTCAGCGGGAGACTCAACGTCTCCATGGGACAGCGTCTCTCATTACTCTACTGATGCAGACGTTGTGTCTGTGGAGGGAACACACCTGAGAAGACGCGTTCAAGTCCACCAGGTTTTCAGAGCTCCTAGGTATGACGACACATTACCGAGGCTCTGGTAATTATTACCTGATACGTAGTTTTTAGTAAAATCATCTAACATTTCACATTTTTCATGAGTTGAACTCAAAGATCTGAGACTTCGTGTTCGTGAGCACTTCTGCTTTGCCGAGATAATCCATCCACCTCACAGGTGTGGCATGTCAACTGCCATGCAGCAAAGGGTCGCAGGTCGGAGTCGAACCCCGGCCCGCTGCGTTGAGGAGTAACCCTCTATGTATGGGCGCCCACTCTACCAACTGAGCTAACCGGGCGCCCAGACACACAGTCATACAACCGTTAAAACAGACATTCATCAGGGTGAAAACGTTGCCGTTTTGCTGCTTTTAATTCTGATTTTTTTCTACTTGATTGAAGCTGCAATTTGCATATTTACATATAAGGTTGTATAATATTTTAACATAATCGGCATCGGTCAAGTATGCTTTTATTTTTATTTTTTTATTTTCGGCAGAATTGAAGATCCACTGAGATTTTTGTGTATTAGTGTTAAGGGGCGGCGGTAGCTCAGTCTGGGGGTTCATTATTTTACAGTTTAAAAAGATTAATAAGGTTTAAAAACACGCACATATTGGCCAAAATAAATCGGCAGCGTTTATCGGCCATCGGCCACATCGGTCGACCTCCACCGGCCGACGGATGCGTGATCTGGTTCCTGTAAAATACTGACTTGATAAACAACCAAACGGCTCCTTTGTCTCGGCCCTCAGCGGGAATCGAACCGCCACCTCTGCTGGTTTCACTGCCTCGTCTACAAGTGGAGCCATTCGGCTCCTCCTCGGGCTAAAAGTATCTCGAGGAATACTTTACAGCTCGGCACTGAAATAGGCCAACGCCTCACCTGTCTGAAGCTGTTCTATTATTGGTCAACACTACGAGATATCGCTGCGTATCGATATCCACGTGTTTGGTCAACAATATCGTGATATAGGATTTTCTCCATATGGCTCAGCCCTGGTGACAAGGCCCTAAAACCAGCTTCAGTGTGTGTGTGTGTCTGTCTGTGTGTCTGTCTTTCTGTGTTTGTTTGTGTGTGTGTGTGTGTGTGTCTGTCTTTCTGTGTGTGTGTGTGTGTGTGTCTGTCTTTCTGTGTGTGTGTGTCTTTCTGTGTGTGTGTCTGTCTTTCTGTGTTTGTGTGTGTGTGTGTCTGTCTTTCTGTGTTTGTTTGTGTGTGTGTGTGTGTGTGTGTGTGTCTTTCTGTGTGTGTGTCTGTCTTTCTGTGTTTGTGTGTGTGTGTGTCTGTCTTTCTGTGTCTGTCTTTCTGTGTTTGTGTGTGTGTGTGTCTGTCTTTCTGTCTTTCTGTGTTTGTTTGTGTGTGTGTGTGTGTGTCTGTCTGTGTGTCTGTCTGTGTGTGTGTCTGTCTTTCTGTGTGTGTGTGTCTGTCTGTGTGTGTGTCTGTCTTTCTGTGTGTGTGTGTCTGTCTGTGTGTGTGTCTGTCTTTCTGTGTGTGTGTGTCTGTCTGTGTGTGTGTGTCTGTCTTTCTGTGTGTGTGTGTGTGTGTGTGTCTGTCTTTCTGTGTTTGTGTGTGTGTGTGTGTGTGTGTGTCTGTCTTTCTGTGTTTGTTTGTGTGTGTGTGTCTGTCTTTCTGTGTTTGTGTGTGTGTGTGTGTGTCTGTCTTTCTGTGTGTGTGTGTGTGTGTGTGTGTGTGTCTGTCTTTCTGTGTGTGTGTGTGTGTGTGTGTCTGTCTTTCTGTGTGTGTGTGTGTGTGTCTGTCTTTCTGTGTGTGTCTGTCTTTCTGTTTGTGTCTGTCTTTCTGTTTGTGTCTGTCTTTCTGTTTGTGTCTGTCTTTCTGTGTGTGTGTGTCTGTCTGTGTGTGTGTGTGTGTCTGTCTTTCTGTGTGTGTGTGTGTGTGTCTGTCTTTCTGTGTGTGTGTGTGTGTGTCTGTCTTTCTGTGTGTGTGTGTCTGTGTGTGTGTCTGTCTTTCTGTGTGTGTGTGTCTGTCTGTGTGTGTGTCTGTCTTTCTGTGTGTGTGTGTCTGTCTGTCTGTGTGTCTGTCTTTCTGTGTGTGTGTGTCTGTCTTTCTGTGTTTGTGTGTGTGTGTGTGTCTGTCTTTCTGTGTTTGTGTGTGTGTGTGTGTGTGTGTGTGTGTGTGTCTGTCTTTCTGTGTTTGTGTGTGTGTGTGTGTGTGTGTGTCTGTCTTTCTGTGTTTGTGTGTGTGTGTGTGTGTGTCTGTCTTTCTGTGTTTGTGTGTGTGTGTGTGTCTGTCTTTCTGTGTTTGTGTGTGTGTGTGTGTGTGTGTGTGTGTCTGTTTTTCTGTGTTTGTGTGTGTGTGTGTGTGTGTGTGTGTGTGTGTCTGTCTTTCTGTGTTTGTGTGTGTGTGTGTCTGTCTTTCTGTGTGTGTGTGTGTGTGTCTGTCTTTCTGTGTGTGTGTGTGTCTGTCTTTCTGTGTTTGTGTGTTTGTGTGTGTGTGTGTGTGTGTGTGTGTGTGTGTGTGTGTGTGTGTGTGTGTGGAAACCTCTGCACTTATTAAAGTGACAAGATTTACAACTGAGTAACACACCGTGCTTCAACTAGTTACAGCTATTTCTATACATTTGTCTTTTTTAATATTCATTGTCTTACATTCTTATTAATGTTTACTGTGTGTGTGTGTGTGTGTGTGTGTGTGTGTGTGTGCATCCAATCACCGAGGCAATAAACAGCTTCGTTTCTCATATGAATAACGATCTTTTTGCTAAGAATTGATATCACGGTTCTCTGCCGTGACCATAAGAAAGCATTACAGCCCGTCTGTCTGTTTAGACTCAGCAGCGTTCGTTACATTAAATGAGAAGAAAAGTCATAAAGAAAAGATTAAGAAAATAAAAATGGAGATTTTATTACGATTAATCGCGCAGGAACAGTTCAATAATATTTTGGAGACAAAGAGCCAGCTGCACACACACACACACACACACACACACACACACACACACACACACACACACACACAGAAAGACAGACACAGAAAGACAGACACACATATACAAACACACACACACACACAAAGACACACACACACACAGAAAGACAGACACAGAAAGACAGACACACATATACAAACACACACACACACACACACACACAAAGACACACACACACACAGAAAGACAGACACAGAAAGACAGACACACATATACAAACACACACACACACACACACACACACACACAAAGACACACACACACACAGAAAGACAGACACACATATACAAACACACACACACACACACACACACACACACACACAGAAAGACAGCCACACACAGAAAGACAGACACACACACACATACAGACAGACACACACAGAAAGACAGACACACACACAGAAAGACAGACACACACACACACACAGACAGAAAGACAGACAGACACACTCACACACACACACACACACAGAAAGACAGACACACACACACACTCACACACACAGAAAGACAGACACACACACACACACACACACACAGAAAGACAGACACACACACACAGAGAGAGACACACACACACACACACACACACACACACAGAAAGACAGACACACACACACACACACACACACAGAAAGACAGACACACACACACACACACAGACACACACACACAGAAAGACAGACACACTCACACACACACACACACACACACAGAAAGACAGACACACACACACACACGCACAGAAAGACAGACACACACACACACACACACACACACAGAAAGACAGACACACACACACACACACACACACACACACAGAAAGACAGACACACACACACACACACACACACACACAGAAAGACAGACACACACACACACACACACACACACAGAAAGACAGACACACACACACACACACGCACAGAAAGACAGACACACACACACACACACACACACACACAGAAAGACAGACACACACACACACACACACAGAAAGACAGACACACACACACACACACACACACACACACAGAAAGACAGACACACACACACACGCACAGAAAGACAGACACACACACGCACAGAAAGACAGACACACACACACGCACAGAAAGAGACACACACACACACACACAGAAAGACAGACACACACACGCACACACAGAAAGACAGACAGACAGACACACACGCACAGAAAGAGACACACACACACACACACACACAGAAAGACAGACACACACACGCACACACAGAAAGACAGACAGACACACACACGCACAGAAAGACAGACACACACACACAGAAAGACAGACACACACACACACACAGAAAGACAGACACACACACATACAGAAAGACAGACACACACACATACAGAAAGACAGACACACACACACACACACACACCTCCACACCGTGTGTGTGTGACATCTCCCCTCTCCATGTAATCCACCTGACCGCGTCACCGGCTCTTCACCAACACTAACTGACGGATGTAGGTGACCCAAAAATAACCCGCGGGATCAGGTTGGAAGGGCTGTTACACGTGGGGCATCAAAATCCATCACCCCGACACTCTTGACCAAACGCATAGATGCCGACGTTGCGGGGCTGACTATCACGGTGAGGTTCTATAACTAACCCTCAGTAACCAGGATATAATGACCAAGCTGGTAAGGGTTAACATACAGCAGCAGTCTGGTATGTTCACTGTACTGTAAAAGCAGGAAAAGACAACGCTTATGTCATATTATGATATCCAAAGTGTAATATATCTAATAGAAATCTACTCTCACATATCAATATAATAGATATATTGCCATGCCCTGGTTAAATGTTGGAGAAGAATGACTATAGTATGAGAGAAATGTTGTTTTAAATGAAACTCAATCAGGCTAATAATAATAATAATAATAATAATAATAATAATAATAATAATGCTTATAGGGAAAATATTGATTGAATGAAGGTCTTTTGTTCCGACTTGTGGCTGTGATGCTTTAACCGGAGCTCATGGATTATCCACCTCCATCAGAGGGCCTTGCCAAGCAGCCCCACCCTGCCTCTGTGCTGCTGGCCTCCTACGCCCAGAGGAGGCAAGACAGGCCTGAAACCTGCAATCTGCCCCATCCCAATACACAACAACACACACACACACACACACACACACGTTCTGAAATGGCATTATAAAGAAGGCCTGTAGAAGAGCATGCAGACCTCTGATAGCATCTGGAAGGAATAAAGAGACACCAGGAGGCTCCAGGCCTCTTGGAGAGATTGTTTTCATGTTGGTTTTGGGTGGAGATGACATAGGGAAGGGGGGTGAATGAGTGAAAATAGACCGGCAACAGAGCAACAAATATAACAGTGATTAAAGGCGTTGAGGGTTGGTGTGGTGATAATATGGAAAAGCTGGGTTAGCCGACGGGGAGTGGACGCAGAGCGGATTCCTTTGTTGTGACTAATCTCCGGTTACAGCGTCGGTACACCGTGCTCTGCTAACGGTTCCATTATCGGACACGTCTTTACCCAGCGTGCTGCTTTTTCCTCTCACTTAACTCATCCGCCATCATATCAAAGTCCACCTCACTTAGTCTCATTGCGATTTTAGTTCAAATTAGACAGATTTCAGATGTTATTCTGAACTATGTTATTACGTTAGCATAGGGAATTGCAATCAACCTGACACCGGGGAAGAGCAACCTCACACCATCAGGGCGTGTTTGCCCAGTCCTTGCGTTTTGTATTACAACGTAATGACACCCGGGGGCACGATACCCTTTCAGCATTGTTTTGTCCCTTTTGTCGTTTGTGATTTAAACTGACAAAAAAGCGGAAAAAACGCCCGTGTCCGACAATGGAACTCGGCTAGTAACGGTACCGTTAGCAACGGCGGACACGCAGCGGGGAGAGAGGCACAGAGCAGACGGGCGCTGCCACAATAATGACAAATATAACCGTGAAATAAATCAAATGCGTTCCGGTAAAGTCTTTCATAAACACACGACTGATATTACGTTAAAAGGATCAAGCTGTTAACGCACCATGGGGGGGTAAAATGGTGCAATAGTGCCACCTCATCCAGGCAACCGTTCACATTATGCTGCCTGCTGCCGTTTGTCAAAACAGGTGGGCCGCGTTCCTCCAACACGGCCGAACCGGGGCTAACCGGTTAGCTTACCCACCGGGAATATGTACGAAAAGACCGAACATTGCTTCATTTATCACAAAATATACACACACGACCGGGTAAAAGTGTGTTTTCCACCATTTCACAGGACATCCAGGTGTCGGTTAGCTTAAAAAAATCCGCTCCCACAGTGGTAACTTAGCAACCGGCTAACCTAACCGTCAGAAACGTTAACAAATCTGGAAACACTTTCCGATTTAACGTTTTCTGATGAAAATAGTACGTTAAACCGACAAATATTACCCTTCTCCACACTTATTTACCCCCATGTCTGCGTCTATAAGAGCAGACAATGCTAACCTCGTTCAAAAATTGTGAAAAATTGACCGTTAAAAGCCGTTTAACGACATATTACAATCATTTGTGGTACAAAATATATTTATTTATCCGTTTTTATTACGAAAAATTTCGCTCCTGTATTAATGGATGGTATTTATATCAGTTTAGACTCACAAGATGCTGGAGCCGGTGGTTCCTCTGTCACCGCAGGTTGCTCTGCTGCCTCTGCGGGGGCTGGGGCTGTTTTCCGGGATTCAGCCGCGGGGAGGGCGTCGCTCTTCGGGGTAACAGATTCTGGCCCGCGGGCAGCGGCAGCCTGCGGCTCCGGGTCGATCTTTGTACTTTCGGGTTCCACTTTAGGGGCAACAACTGGAGGCTCTTCGGCAATTAAAGCAGGGGTGTCAGGAACAAAAGAAAAGCTGGTCGAGTCTGGGCTGGCAGTCTCTACCTCGGGCTCCGGTTCGGGTTCTTTCACCTCTGGCACTGACACCGGTTCCGGCTCCGGTACGTGGCCAGGCTCCGGTAAAGTTACCGGCTCCGGAGCGAACGAAGCTTCTGTGAACTCTGTGAACTCGTGTGGCGCACTAGCTTCAGCGAAGTGGCGGTCCAAGGCGTCCTGAGCCCCCCCGACCAAGTCCACAATATCATCCACGCTGAAGAGGTCCTGCTTGGGCCTGCCCTGCAGCGCGGAGTCCGGTTCGGCCTGGTAGTGGTGCACCTCCTCCCCGAACAGAGGTGTGGTGGAAGAAACGTGCTCGCCGTCTGCCATTTTCTTTTTCTTTTCCCCAAACTGTCTTCTGAGGTGGACAAAAGTTTCAAATCCGGCTCGGTTCGGTTACCTCGTGTTACAAACTTCCACCGGGGGTAAAAACTGTGAAACGGGACCGGTAACTCCCTCCGGTACGCCTGCTCTTGACACCGGATAAAGTTGGACAAGTGCGCCACACCACAGTTGAGTTGCGTGAGTCGTACCCGAGTCCCAGATGGACACTGAAGTTGAGAAGGAGAGGAGGGGACCTCCGCTGACCAATAACCTGCGGGTTAACCCCTAAGTGACGCAACCTGTGGCCAATCAGAGCGTGTCACATTATCGGCTGACCCCGCCTCCCGGAAGAGTAGAGGTGTAATGGGACACCTCCACCAAATCCAACTTAGAGGAGCAGAAAGTTCAGTGTGTACCTTCTCCAGCTCCAGCAGGGCACTTATTACATAACTTATTTTATTTTTTAATTCCTCCTGCTACTGTACAGCCTGCCCATGTCACACTGGGAGGAGGACGTTACTTTAGCAGCACCATAATGTAAAAATAGTCCATTAAAAGTCATAATTCAAAAGTATTATCAACAACATATATTTATATATTAACATACCCTAAAATGTAGGGGTGTCAAAAGTGCAAAATTGGTTTCCAAAGTCAAGTGGACAAGAAGGATATCTTAAAATACTCAAATAAAGTATGATATAAGTACCTCAAGTAAGTACCATAAGTACTCAAAATATTAAGTAAATGTACTTTTTTTTGCATTTAAAGCAGCAGTTTAATGATGTTGTTAAATAACGATGATGGTATAATATAGTGTATGGTAGCTTAAACAATGCATCACATTTTAACAGTTATTGATATGTTTTAACACATTAAATACATTCAACAGGTCTTTTATTAGAGATTTAATAGAGAAAAGACAGGGAGTGAGTTAAATGACTTTATATGCAAAGTCATTATTAACTTAAAGCTTGTAAATGTAGTAAAAGTACAACATTTCCTTCTCAAACGTAGTGGAGTAGAAGTATAAAACAGCATAACATGGAACCACTCAGGTGTGTCAGCTTCTGGGCGCCCAGGTGGCTCAGGTGGTAGAGCGGGCGCCCATATAGAGAAGCTCACTCCTGGGCCAGGGTTCGACTCCGACCTGCGACCCTTTGCTGCATGTCACCCCCCCCCCCCCTCCCCCTTCATGTCTTCAGCTGGCCTAAAAATGCCCTAAAAAAAGGGGAAAGGCAACACAAAGGAGGCTTTATGACGATTTACAGAGAAATGCTGCCTTCAGGGAACCTGGGAGTTATGGCATTTCATCACAAGCCATCCAAAAGTTATATTATATATATATAAATATATAATAGATATATTTCAGCGTGGACCTGCCACCCACGGATATAAAAACAAAAAGCTGCCTAACCGAATGTTTTGGTCTTGCATTTTATTTTGAAAAATCTTAAATTGTGCAAATGATCCCCTTTAATCATCTTTATTCTTTCGGATATTCTTCTGCTGCTTCCTGTTCCTCCAGAGTGAAGCGTGAAGCTGGAGGAGCAGGAGAGAGATGGAGTTACCGCCGCTGACAGGCCGGATCTATATATACCACGGATATATGTCTCTGAGTATATATGGTGCAGGCCAACATGGGGGGGGGGTGATAGTCAGACTCAAACCAACAGTGAAGGTTTTATTAGGGACCACTAAGGTCTATATAAAGAGACTTCAGATACAGTATTAGGGACCACTAAGGTCTATATAAAAGAGACTTCAGATACAGTATTAGGGACCACTAAGGTCTATATAAAGAGACTTCAGATACAGTATTAGGGACCACTAAGGTCTATATAAAGAGACTTCAGATACAGTATTAGGGACCACTAAGGTCTATATAAAGAGACTTCAGATACAGTATTAGGGACCACTAAGGTCTATATAAAAGAGACTTCAGATACAGTATTAGGGACCACTAAGGTCTATATAAAGAGACTTCAGATACAGTATTAGGGACCACTAAGGTCTATATAAAAGAGACTTCAGATACAGTATTAGGGACCACTAAGGTCTATATAAAGAGACTTCAGATACAGTATTAGGGACCACTAAGGTCTATATAAAAGAGACTTCAGGTACAGTATTAGGGGACCACTAAGGTCTATATAAAGAGACTTCAGATACAGTATTAGGGACCACTAAGGTCTATATAAAAGAGACTTCAGGTACAGTATTAGGGGACCACTAAGGTCTATATAAAGAGACTTCAGATCCAGTATTAGGGACCACTAAGGTCTATATAAAGAGACTTCAGATCCAGTATTAGGGACCACTAAGGTCTATATAAAGAGACTTCAGATACAGTATTAGGGACCACTAAGGTCTATATAAAGAGACTTCAGATACAGTATTAGGGACCACTAAGGTCTATATAAAGAGACTTCAGATACAGTATTAGGGACCACTAAGGTCTATATAAAAGAGACTTCAGATACAGTATTAGGGACCACTAAGGTCTATATAAAGAGACTTCAGATCCAGTATTAGGGACCACTAAGGTCTATATAAAGAGACTTCAGATACAGTATTAGGGACCACTAAGGTCTATATAAAGAGATTTCAGATACAGTATTAGGGGACCACTAAGGTCTATATAAAGAGATTTCAGATACAGTATTAGGGGACCACTAAGGTCTATATAAAGAGACTTCAGATACAGTATTAGGGACCACTAAGGTCTATATAAAGAGATTTCAGATACAGTATTAGGGGACCACTAAGGTCTATATAAAGAGACTTCAGATACAGTATTAGGGACCACTAAGGTCTATATAAAGAGACTTCAGATACAGTATTAGGGGACCACTAAGGTCTATATAAAGAGACTTCAGATACAGTATTAGGGACCACTAAGGTCTATATAAAGAGACTTCAGATACAGTAGTAGGGGACCACTAAGGTCTATATAAAGAGACTTCACATCCAGTATTAGGGACCACTAAGGTCTATATAAAGATACTTCAGATACAGTATTAGGGGACCACTAAGGTCTATATAAAGAGACTTCAGATACAGTATTAGGGAACCACTAAGGTCTATATAAAGAGACTTCAGATACAGTATTAGGGACCACTAAGGTCTATATAAAGAGACTTCAGATACAGTATTAGGGACCACTAAGGTCTATATAAAGAGACTTCAGATACAGTATTAGGGACCACTAAGGTCTATATAAAGAGACTTCAGATACAGTATTAGGGACCACTAAGGTCTATATAAAAGAGACTTTAGATACAGTATTAGGGACCACTAAGGTCTATATAAAGAGACTTCAGATACAGTATTAGGGACCACTAAGGTCTATATAAAGAGACTTCAGATACAGTATTAGGGACCACTAAGGTCTATATAAAGAGACTTCAGATACAGTATTAGGGACCACTAAGGTCTATATAAAGAGACTTCAGATACAGTATTAGGGACCACTAAGGTCTATATAAAAGAGACTTCAGATACAGTATTAGGGACCACTAAGGTCTATATAAAAGAGACTTCAGATGTCTGGAAGAAGAAGAATAACATCATAGTCTCTGAGTGTCCCCATAGGACAGGGTCTCCCTTATCACGCGTCTCTAGATAGTGATGACAACGTCCATCTGTGACTCACGTTATCCTAACCCTCCTGGGGTCTTCAGGTCTAATCTGACCCCCTTCCAAAAAGTTTCTACATCAAAAATTTGGGTTTCTTTCACACTAATTGTCCAATAAACGGTTCCCTACAACGCTGCTCACACGGTACATTAATCATCAGGTCTCTACTTTCACTGGATTTGGGTTTTTTGGTCAATTTTATAGCATTTGGAGAAAAAAGTAATTGGTAAAAGAACTTTAAAAAAAAAGTGTAAAAAAGAAAGAAAAATTTAAAATGTCAATAAAAGTGACTAAAATGTGAACAAAATAAAGAGACAAAAATGTGAAAAAAAGTGACAATTGTAAAAAAAAAGCTTTAAAATTTGGGGAAAAAACCACAAAAATTTCAAAAGGCTCAGAAAAAGTCAACAAACTTCGAAAAAGAAACAAAAGGGACGAAAAAGACGACAATAAAAGGTTTTTTATTTTAAATTTTGACTCAGAAAAACAACAAATTTCCAGGTTGGCGGGAAGATGACACGAAGATTAAGAGTTTTTCTGTTGGTCTGTGTGTGCGGGGCATCAGATGGCTCCGCACACAGATGAGCAATTAAGCATTTATTTATTTTAATTAATTCATATGACTAATAACTCGACTTTTCAACGGTGCTTTTAACTGTCTCTGTGCTGTACTGCTTTGCACGTAGTTTCGTACGACAGCGTACTGTGGTACGGCAACAAAGGAGTCTTGAGTCTTGAATCCTGAGTCTTGAGTCTTGGGTGTGGCTTCTCCTTAAAATGAGGTTTATAGACCATTCATTCCAAAAATAACTGTAAAAGTTGAAAGGAGCCAGTTGAGGTGGTTCAGGCATCTGGAAAGGATGCCTCCAGGGGACCCCCCTAGGGAGGTGGTCCAGGCACGTCCAGCTGGGAGGAGGCCTCGGGGAAGACCCGGGACTAGTTGGAGGGACGTCCAGCTGGGAGGAGGCACCAGGGAAGACCCGGGACTAGGTGGAGGGACGTCCAGCTGGGAGGAGGCACCTGGGGAAGACCCAGGACTAGGTGGAGGGATGTGCAGCTGGGAGGAGGCCTCGGGGAAGACCCGGGACTAGGTGGAGGGACGTCCAGCTGGGAGGAGGCCTCGGGGAAGACCCGGGACTAGGTGGAGGGATGATATCTCCAACCTGGCCTGGGAACACCGGGATCCCCCAGTCGGAGCTGGTTGATGTGGCTCGGGAAAGGGAAGTTTGGGGTCCCCTGCTGGAGCTGCTGCCCCCCGAGACCCGATACCGGATAAGAGGATGAAGATGGATGATGGAACTGTAAAACTAAAGTTAATAAGTTAGTGTTGGGTCTGCTGCTGGTAGCACTCTGTCTCTGCCCCCCCCCGTGGGTCCTTAATTGCAGGAGTGAAGCCTGGTGTGAGGGAGTCAGGGTTCCAGCTGCAGCTCCTCTCCTCTAATCACCTCTGCTTCAAATACCCAGTCACCCCCACACTCTCCGTCAGATCATCGTCACGACGACCACGGTAGTCTCTCTGCTGACTACCTGTTGTTTTGTGATATTTGCTTGTCCTGATTATTCTTTGTCTGCCACAGTTCTGTAACCTGACTCCTACTCTCCCCCACTCCTACTCTCCCCCAGTCCTGCTCTCCCCCACTCCTGCTCTCCCCCAGTCCTACTCTCCCCCAGTCCTACTCTCCCCCAGTCCTACTCTCCCCCACTCCTACTCTCCCCCAGTCCTACTCTCCCCCAGTCCTACTCTCCCCCAGTCCTACTCTCCCCCACTCCTACTCTCCCCCACTCCTACTCTCCCCCAGTCCTGCTCTCCCCAGTCCTACTCTCCCCACTCCTACTCTCCCCACTCCTACTCTCCCCCACTCCTACTCTCCCCAGTCCTACTCTCCCCCACTCCTACTCTCCCCACTCCTGCTCTCCTCCAGTCCTACTCTCCCCCAGTCCTACTCTCCCCAGTCCTACTCTCCCCAGTCCTACTCTCCCCCACTCCTACTCTCCCCAGTCCTACTCTCCCCCACTCCTACTCTCCCCCAGTCCTGCTCTCCCCCACTCCTACTCTCCCCCACTCCTACTCTCCCCCAGTCCTGCTCTCCCCCACTCCTACTCTCCCCCACTCCTACTCTCCCCCACTCCTGCTCTCCCCCACTTCTGCTCTCCTCCACTCCTGCTCTCCCCCAGTCCTACTCTCCCCCAGTCCTACTCTCCCCCACTCCTACTCTCCCCCAGTCCTGCTCTCCCCACTCCTGCTCTCCCCCAGTCCTGCTCTCCCCCAGTCCTACTCTCCCCCACTCCTACTCTCCCCCAGTCCTGCTCTCCCCCACTCCTACTCTCCCCCAGTCCTGCTCTCCCCCAGTCCTACTCTCCCCCAGTCCTGCTCTCCCCCAGTCCTACTCTCCCCCAGTCCTGCTCTCCCCCAGTCCTGCTCTCCCCCAGTCCTGCTCTCCCCCAGTCCTACTCTCCCCCACTCCTGCTCTCCTCCACTCCTGCTCTCCCCCAGTCCTGCTCTCCCCACCACTCCTACTCTCCCCCACTCCTACTCTCCCCCAGTCCTACTCTCCCCCAGTCCTACTCTCCCCCACTCCTACTCTCCCCCAGTCCTACTCTCCCCCACTCCTACTCTCCCCCAGTCCTACTCTCCCCCAGTCCTGCTCTCCCCCACCACTCCTACTCTCCCCCACTCCTGCTCTCCCCCAGTCCTGCTCTCCCCCACTCCTGCTCTCCCCCAGTCCTGCTCTCCCCCAGTCCTACTCTCCATCCCTCCTGCTCTCCCCCACCACTCCTGCTCTCCCCCACTTCTGCTCTCCCCCACCACTCCTGCTCTCCCCCACCACTCCTGCTCTCCCCCACCACTCCTGCTCTCCCCCACCACTCCTACTATCCACTCTCCTGCTCTCCACACTGGATCTCTGGATGCTCTGCACCCCGGACCCCCACTGGATGTGGACTTGAGGTTTTTCCCTGTTGCGTCCCCTGACTTGGACATTGGAATAAACCTGTTAAACCGTCATTATGTCCCCGTGCTGTCTGCGTTTGGCTTCAAGTCCCCGAAGTTCAACAGATCAACTCAACAGGTGATGATATGTTAGCTTGTGTCTGGAGCCACACTTGATCTGTGACGGGGGGGTGGGGGGGACGGACTCGCCAGAGGCCTGACGATACGATATCATCCCACTCCTGATACTCATGTCACGATACGATTATTACTGCGATTTTCAACATATTGCAATACTCTGCAATATATTGCAAGTCCTTACCTTCTCCCAACTTCTAATAACAGTAAAGTTACAGTAAAAGACGATACTTGGCGTCTGTGTATCAATACAGTGCTGCCACGGCAACCGTATTGATCCCCCAGCCCTATCTGTGACCCTATAAGGATGTAGAGACTGCAGGGATGTGGCCTCCCGGTTGCAGCAGCCTCTAACAGGGTGTTGTGACACCGACACTGAGTCACTGTCAACACAACGCTGAGTCACTGCACACAACGCTGCTGGTTCCTGTTCACCCCCATCACAGCTCTCTGATTCCAACGCTGCTGGTTCCTGTTCACCCCCCCCCCCATCACAGCTCTCTGATTCCAACGCTGCTGGTTCCTGTTCACCCCCCCCCCCCATCACAGCTCTCTGATTCCAACGCTGCTGGTTCCTGTTCACCCCCCCCCCCATCACAGCTCTCTGATTCCAACGCTGCTGGTTCCTGTTCCCCCCCATCACAGCTCTCTGATTCCAACGCTGCTGGTTCCTGTTCACCCCCCCCCCCATCACAGCTCTCTGATTCCAACGCTGCAGTCTCTCCTTCTTCAGGCCACTTCACAAAAAGATCTTTTGGCTCCAGAAGAGGAAGAAATCTGCGTTCATATCAACACGTCTGACGTCACATTGCTTCCTTCTTCAGTCTCGTTGCACAGGTACTGCAGGTGTGTATAATGACAATAAAGGCTTTCTACTCTATTCTACGTCACATGACTAATCACACACACACACACACTGGGTATGAGTGTGTGAGGTAAACAGGAAGCAGACTGGCTGACGTTACTGTCACTGCCCGATGAATCGAGTTAGATTTGAGTCACGCAGGATTCACTTTGCAAGTAGCATATAAGATGCTAACGAGAGACGTCTGTAACATCTGAAGTAGCCTCATGTTGCCCTCATGTTGTCCTCATGTTGTCCTCATGTTGTCCTCATGTTGTCCTCATGTTGCCCTCATGTTGTCCTCATGTTGTCCTCATGTTGTCCTCATGTTGTCCTCATGTTGGCCTCATGTTGTCCTCATGTTGCCCTCATGTTGTCCTCATGTTGCCCTCATGTTGCCCTCATGTTGTCCTCATGTTGCCCTCATGTTGCCCTCATGTTGTCCTCATGTTGTCCTCATGTTGTCCTCATGTTGGCCTCATGTTGCCCTCATGTTGTCCTCATGTTGCCCTCATGTTGTCCTCATGTTGTCCTCATGTTGTCCTCATGTTGTCCTCATGTTGGCCTCATGTTGTCCTCATGTTGCCCTCATGTTGTCCTCATGTTGCCCTCATGTTGCCCTCATGTTGTCCTCATGTTGCCCTCATGTTGCCCTCATGTTGTCCTCATGTTGTCCTCATGTTGTCCTCATGTTGGCCTCATGTTGCCCTCATGTTGTCCTCATGTTGCCCTCATGTTGTCCTCATGTTGTCCTCATGTTGTCCTCATGTTGTCCTCATGTTGTCCTCATGCAGTCCTCATGTTGTCCTCATGCAGTCCTCATGTTGTCCTCATGTTGTCCTCATGTTGGCCTCATGTTGCCCTCATGTTGTCCTCATGTTGCCCTCATGTTGCCCTCATGTTGTCCTCATGTTGCCCTCATGTTGCCCTCATGTTGTCCTCATGTTGTCCTCATGTTGGCCTCATGTTGCCCTCATGTTGTCCTCATGTTGCCCTCATGTTGTCCTCATGTTGTCCTCATGTTGTCCTCATGTTGTCCTCATGCAGTCCTCATGTTGTCCTCATGCAGTCCTCATGTTGTCCTCATGCAGTCCTCATGTTGTCCTCATGCAGTCCTCATGTTGCCCTCATGTTGTCCTCATGCAGTCCTCAT
>JABXJD010000469.1:22500-25000 GCA_013375575.1 Percina caprodes | reverse complement strand
AGATTCCCGCGCGGAAAACTACAAAACCGACATCTTTATCACTCCATTCTGAAATCAAAATGTAGTTTCTAACGACGTTCAGGTTGTTTAGGACCCGTTTAGTACCCAACGTTTGTTGTGGTAAAGATGAGTTGAGTGTGTGTACGTGTGTGTGTACGTGTGTGTGTACGTGTTTGTGTGTGTGTGTGTGTCTGGGTGTGAGAGTGAGTGTGTGAGAGTTTGTGTGTGCGTGAGTGTGTGTCTTGGTGTGAGATTGTGTGTGTGTGAAAGGGTGTGAGAGTGTGTGTGTGAGTGTAAGAGTGTGTGTGTGCGTGAGTGTGTGTCTTGGTGTGAAATTGTGTGAGTGAGTGAGTGAGTGAGTGAGTGAGTGAGTGAGTGAGTGAGTGAGTGAGTGAGTGAGTGAGTGTGTGTGTGTGTGTGTGTCTGTGTGTGTGTCTGTGTGTGTGTCTGTGTGTGTGTCTGTGTGTGTGTGTGTGTGTTAGTGCAGAGTTTTTGCCCCAGGTGTGTGTGACTTTGGAAAAGTCAGCTTTTGGCATAATTAGTTCTAAAGAAAATAAAAAGCTAATGTTGTGTGTTGGAAGACACAGAGGAACAGATGGTGTTGACCTGGTCCTCTGCTGACGAAGCTGTCCAGCAGCTGCACAGCGAGCTGCTGCGCTGCTGCGTCTGCTGCGTCTGCGTCTGCTGCGTCTGCGTCTGCTGCGTCTGCGTCTGCTGCGTCTGCGTCTGCTGCGTCTGCGTCTGCTGCGTCTGCTGCTGCGTCTGCTGCGTCTGCGTCTGCTGCGTCTGCTGCGTCTGCTGCTGCGTCTGCTGCGTCTGCTGCTGCGTCTGCTGCTGCGTCTGCTGCTGCGTCTGCTGCTGCGTCTGCGTCTGCTGCGTCTGCTGCGTCTGCTGCTGCGTCTGCTGCGTCTGCGTCTGCTGCGTCTGCTGCGTCTGCTGCTGCGTCTGCTGCTGCGTCTGCTGCTGCGTCTGCTGCTGCGTCTGCTGCTGCGTCTGCGTCTGCTGCTGCGTCTGCTGCTGCGTCTGCGTCTGCTGAGGGTCAGACAGCAGAGTGGAACAGGCCACGCCCACAGACAAGATGGCCGCCCGGCCCTGCTGTGGCGCCGTCAACAGCTGGAGGAGGGAGAGGCTGGACGAGCGACACAGAACCCACACACAGTCCTCTGAGAGAGAGAGAGACATACACAGATGACAGTGTGAGTTAGGCAATAAAACAACCACACACACACAGACACACACACACACACACACACACACAGACACACACACACACACACACACACACAGACACACACACACACACACACACACAGACACACAACCACACACACACACACAAACAGACACACACACAAACAGACACAAACATACACACACACACAAACATACACACACACACACAGACACACACACACACACACAGACACACAACCACACACACACACACACACACACACAGACACACACACACGCACAGACAGACACAGACACACAGACACACACCAGCTGTGAGTTCCTTGCAGTGGTCCATGAACGTGGCGGCGCTGTGGATCAAGCCCCTCCTGCACATGCTCAGTGCGGTCTTCCTGTCCATCCCGCAGGCCTCGTAGACGATGGTAGCCAACGCCAGACACACGTCAGCCACGCGGGGGTTCTTCTGAGCATGCTCAGTCAGGATGTCGCCCAGCTCCTCAGAGAAGCTCAGTCTGCGAGGATAAAGACAGTAAGAGGCGTGCAGCGGCAGAGATCATAAAGATTACCAACATGTCTGGTGTTTACTTGTTGTTGCTGACAGCGTGGCTGACGAGCTGCGTGGCGCCGCGCTGCAGGAAACAGTGGACCAGCTGCAGGGAGAGAGCAGCCGGCAGCTCGCCACCGGCCGGGGCGGTGAGCAGAAGGGCCTGGAAGAAGAGGAAGAGGGGGACAGACCCCGGGGGACCCTTCACACCTGGGGAGAGACAGGTGGACAGGAAGAAGGGAGACAAACTGTCTTGTTAGGATCACGGAGGTCTGGAGTGAATCCGTTTCATTGGCAGCGAGTGAGAAGCGATTGAGTGATTAGTTTTAACCCTCATGTTGTCCTCGGGTCAAATTTGACCTGTTTTCAAAGTTTCTTTAAATCAGAAATATGGGATGTTGAAATAAGCAGCAAAAATGTCGAAAAGAAGTGATAAACGATTTGGAAAAGCGTAAAAGAAATGTTGAAAAAAGCAACATTGAAAAAAGCAACATAAAAGCGACCAAAACGTCTGGAAAAACAAAAATAGGCCTCTGTTTTTTCCGCTGTTGACGGGAAGACAACACAAGGGTTAGAAACTGGACCTTATTTACCATCTTTTTGTTTCTAAGTGATAATTCATTCATTCATATTTATGACACAGGTAAGTTAAAAAGTAACATTACATTACAATAGAAACGGGCCTGACGCAGCTTAAAAACTGGTTTCAGCAGGTTCCTGTTCTGCAGAAACATAAAACACTGAACGTGGTCACAGCACGTC
>JABXJD010000469.1:0-10000 GCA_013375575.1 Percina caprodes | reverse complement strand
ATAATAGAGTAACAGTGATATAATAGTCTTATAATAGAGTAACAGTGATATAATAGTCTTATAATAGAGTAACAGTACTACAATAGTCTTATAATAGAGTAACAGTACTATAATAGTCTTATAATAGAGTAACAGTACTATAATAGTCTTATAATAGAGTAACAGTACTATAATAGTCTTATAATAGAGTAACAGTACTATAATAGTCTTATAATAGAGTAACAGTGATATAATAGTCTTATAATAGAGTAACAGTACTATAATAGTCTTATAATAGAGTACCAGTGATATAATAGTCTTATAATAGAGTAACAGTACTATAATAGTCTTATAATAGAGTAACAGTGATATAATAGTCTTATAATAGAGTAACAGTACTATAATAGTCTTATAATAGAGTAACAGTACTATAATAGTCTTATAATAGAGTAACAGTACTATAATAGTCTTATAATAGAGTAACAGTGATATAATAGTCTTATAATAGAGTAACAGTACTATAATAGTCTTATAATAGAGTAACAGTACTATAATAGTCTTATAATAGAGTAACAGTGATATAATAGTCTTATAATAGAGTAACAGTGATATAATAGTCTTATAATAGAGTAACAGTGATATAATAGTCTTATAATAGAGTAACAGTACTATAATAGTCTTATAATAGAGTAACAGTACTATAATAGTCTTATAATAGAGTAACAGTGATATAATAGTCTTATAATAGAGTAACAGTACTATAATAGTCTTATAATAGAGTAACAGTACTATAATAGTCTTATAATAGAGTAACAGTGATATAATAGTCTTATAATAGAGTAACAGTGATATAATAGTCTTATAATAGAGTAACAGTACTATAATAGTCTTATAATAGAGTAACAGTGATATAATAGTCTTATAATAGAGTAACAGTGATATAATAGTCTTATAATAGAGTAACAGTGATATAATAGTCTTATAATAGAGTAACAGTACTATAATAGTCTTATAATAGAGTAACAGTACTACAATAGTCTTATAATAGAGTAACAGTGATATAATAGTCTTATAATAGAGTAACAGTGATATAATAGTCTTATAATAGAGTAACAGTGATATAATAGTCTTATAATAGAGTAACAGTGATATAATAGTCTTATGATATAATAGTAATCTTATATGTGAGCATGTCACCGTCCATACACACACATTACTCGTAATGTGTGTGTATGGAAGATGACGGCAGAAGTGACACTGATGTGTTTTAGATTATTATTATTATTATTATTATTAAAGAAACGGCGGAGCAGATTCCCAAAACTCATCCGGTACCGACCCGTACTGGTGGGGATGATGATGATGATGATGATGATGATGATGGGTGGGTGGATCCCAGTAAAATAGATAGAATAAGATAAATGTCTTTCGGGGATACCAAACCGTACGGATGGACCAGTATGGATTCTGGTCTAGTGCCGAGACCTCATCAAGTCCCGGTCCAGCGGCTCAATCACTCGCTCCCTCCCTCCGTCGGGTATCGGCCGCTCTGAGTAGACGACCGACTGTCTGGGTCGCTTTGAGCTAACGACGCCGTCGCACAGATTCTATCTAGTACCGTCGCCATGGCAACAAGAGGAAGCTGACGTTACCCCGAAAATCAAATACATTCCCAACCAGAGCAGATCTGACTTCATCTACGAAGGATTTAATCTGAAAGCTGACAATTAAAGTGTGTGTGTGTGTGTGTGTGTGTGTGTGTGTGTGTGTGTGTGTGTGTGTGTGTGTGTGTAGGGATTCCTCCTGATCAGCAGAGGTTGATCTTTGCTGGAAAGCAGCTGGAGGACGGACGCACGCTGTCGGACTACAACATCCAGAAGGTGAGTCGGCCGGACCGACAGCTGTGAGGGGCCGTGTTTGGGCCCCGGGCCTCATGTTTGACACGTGTACCGTAAAGCACTTTGTGTCTCTGGAAACTTCTATAAGAATATATTTTACGTACTTGGAATAAGAAGTGTCTGTCTGTGTGTGTGTGTGTGTGTGTGTGTGTGTGTGTGTGTGTAGGAGTCGACGCTGCACTTGGTGCTGAGGCTGCGTGGGGGGGCTAAGAAGAGGAAGAAGAAGTCCTACACCACCCCCAAGAAGAACAAGCACAAGAGGAAGAAGGTCAAGCTCGCTGTGCTCAAATACTACAAGGTACAAATACTACACTCTAATACTACAAGGTACAAATACTACTCTAATACTGCGAGGTACCAGACTCTAATCTGATTGGTTGTTAAACAAGTTTTATTCAAATATTTTGTGTAAGACGCCAAACACAACACGGTCACGTTGTGTGTTTTAACAGTTAACCCTCCTGTTATCCCGGGTTAAATCTGACCCTTTCATTCCTCTGATCTTAACTATTAGTCACAATAATTCATAATTTCTGCTTTTTTAACTCTAATATCAGGTATAATTCTATATAAATGAGGGTTAATATCAGGTATAATTCTATATAAATGAGGGTTAATATCAGGTATAATTCTATATAAATGAGGGTTAATATCAGGTATAATTCTATATAAATGAGGGTTAATATCAGGTATAATTCTATATAAATGAGGGTTAATATCAGGTATAATTCTATATAAATGAGGGTTAATATTAGGTATAATTCTATATAAATGAGGGTTAATATTAGGTATAATTCTATATAAATGAGGGTTAATATCAGGTATAATTCTATATAAATGAGGGTTAATATTAGGTATAATTCTATATAAATGAGGGTTAATATCAGGTATAATTCTATATAAATGAGGGTTAATATCAGGTATAATTGTATATAAATGAGGGTTAATATCAGGTATAATTGTATATAAATGAGGGTTAATATCAGGTATAATTCTATATAAATGAGGGTTAATATTAGGTATAATTCTATATAAATGAGGGTTAATATTAGGTATAATTCTATATAAATGAGGGTTAATATCAGGTATAATTCTATATAAATGAGGGTTAATATTAGGTATAATTCTATATAAATGAGGGTTAATATTAGGTATAATTCTATATAAATGAGGGTTAATATTAGGTATAATTCTATATAAATGAGGGTTAATATCAGGTATAATTCTATATAAATGAGGGTTAATATCAGGTATAATTCTATATAAATGAGGGTTAATATCAGGTATAATTCTATATAAATGAGGGTTAATATCAGGTATAATTCTATATAAATGAGGGTTAATATCAGGTATAATTCTATATAAATGAGGGTTAATATCAGGTATAATTCTATATAAATGAGGGTTATTGACCATGAATTCCAGAAAGTATAAACTAGTAAGATGGTGGTAGTGGAGACTAAAAAAAGTCTGAAAAAGGGACGAAAATGTCAAATTTCTGACAGTTTTTTTGAACCCGGGAGACAACCGGAGGGTCTCTGACGACAGGTGTGCTGTCCTTCCTGACCTGAGGTCTTTGTGTCTCCAGGTGGACGAGAACGGTAAGATCCACCGGCTGAGACGCGAGTGTCCGGCGGACGAGTGCGGCGCCGGCGTCTTCATGGCGAGCCACTTCGACCGCCACTACTGCGGCAAGTGCTGCCTCACCTACTGCTTCAACAAGCCCGAGGACAAGTAGCCGCCGTTTCTAATAAAGACGCAGATGTTTTGACACAATTCAACGAGGCTGTGTGTTACTTAACCTGTCCGGTGGAGGGGGGGGGGGTCGTGGTATCGCCAAAGTTCACTGCACCCTTGCCGCATAAATTACAGATTTATGTGCAAATTAACGCGGGTCATGATGATGATTTCATGATCTCCGCATTCTCATTGTGGGAAAGTCCCGTATATCTTAACAGAAAGTTCCCCTGTTGCCATGGCAACGTCACGACGTGATGCAACTACGCCACCAGACGGTCTCTTTTCCAACAAGCCGCAGTTTTTGCAAGTTCCCATAATTTCATAAAAATCATCCCCCTTATTCTGTTGCATTTGAACTCGTTTTCCGTTCATTTTTCTCCATAAATCGCCCGTTTTTGCCCCAAAAGAAATCACGGGGGTGCATTATTTCATCGTCTCCGGCATGTTTGTTGCAAAACAATCAAATATCTCAGCAAAAAGTTTAAAAAATGTTGCGTTCACTTCACGAGCAGTGGTTTTTCCCTAACCCTGTTGCCATGGCAACATTAAGTAGACTTCTGAGTTAACCCTTTTGGGGTGATTCCAGCACGAGCGGTGACGTAATTACGCAACGACAGTTTCTTTTCCATCAAACTGCAGTTTTTGCATAAATATCTCACATTTTTTTAAGAAAACGTGGCTCATAATAATCAACAACTCAGATTTCTCCAGAAGGACCAAACGCCGTCGCTCCTTTAATCATTTAACTCATTTCATACAACGCACACGTTCTCAAGAGATTTGGGGGAATTTCAAAAAGGCAACGTCATCGTTTCAGCACCAAATATAATAAAAATAATAATCTTCACGTTGCTCTGAGACGTTGGATATGAAACAAATATGTGAAATTATGCAAATACCCTAAATCAGAAATACTTTGATCCCCAAAGGGAATCTCTGTCTCGCAGCTGCACAAATAGTAGAAATACCAATAAAAGAAGGGTGGATATGTACGGTATCTACATCATTAAAGGGACGCTATGATGCATTATCTACATCATTAAAGGGACGCTATGATGCATTATCTACATCATTAAAGGGATGATATGATGCATCATCTACATCATTAAAGGGATGCTATGATGCATCTACATCATTAAAGGGACGCTATGATGCATTATCTACATCATTAAAGGGATGCTATGATGCATTATTTACATCATTAAAGGGATGCTATGATGCATTATTTACATCATTAAAGGGACGCTATGATGCATTATCTACATCATTAAAGGGATGCTATGATGCATTATTTACATCATTAAAGGGACGCTATGATGCATTATTTACATCATTAAAGGGATGCTATGATGCATTATCTACATCATTAAAGGGACGCTATGATGCATTATCTACATCATTAAAGGGATGCTATGATGCATTATCTACATCATTAAAGGGACGCTATGATGCATTATTTACATCATTAAAGGGACGCTATGATGCATTATCTACATCATTAAAGGGACGCTATGATGCATCATCTACATCATTAAAGGGACGCTATGATGCATCATCTACATCATTAAAGGGACGCTATGATGCATTATCTACATCATTAAAGGGATGCTATGATGCATCATCTACATCATTAAAGGGACGCTATGATGCATTATCTACATCATTAAAGGGATGCTATGATGCATCATCTACATCATTAAAGGGACGCTATGATGCATTATTTACATCATTAAAGGGACGCTATGATGCATTATCTACATCATTAAAGGGACGCTATGATGCATTATCTACATCATTAAAGGGATGCTATGATGCATTATTTACATCATTAAAGGGACGCTATGATGCATTATTTACATCATTAAAGGGACGCTATGATGCATTATTTACATCATTAAAGGGATGCTATGATGCATTATTTACATCATTAAAGGGATGCTATGATGCATCATCTACATCATTAAAGGGACGCTATGATGCATTATCTACATCATTAAAGGGATGCTATGATGCATTATTTACATCATTAAAGGGACGCTATGATGCATTATCTACATCATTAAAGGGATGCTATGATGCATTATCTACATTAAAGGGATGCTATGATGCATTATTTACATCATTAAAGGGACGCTATGATGCATTATCTACATCATTAAAGGGATGCTATGATGCATTATCTACATCATTAAAGGGACGCTATGATGCATTATTTACATCATTAAAGGGATGCTATGATGCATTATCTACATTAAAGGGATGCTATGATGCATTATCTACATCATTAAAGGGATGCTATGATGCATCATCTACATCATTAAAGGGATGCTATGATGCATCATCTACATCATTAAAGGGATGCTATGATGCATTATTTACATCATTAAAGGGACGCTATGATGCATTATCTACATCATTAAAGGGACGCTATGATGCATTATCTACATCATTAAAGGGATGCTATGATGCATTATTTACATCATTAAAGGGACGCTATGATGCATTATCTACATCATTAAAGGGACGCTATGATGCATTATCTACATCATTAAAGGGACGCTATGATGCATTATTTACATCATTAAAGGGACGCTATGATGCATTATCTACATCATTAAAGGGATGCTATGATGCATTATCTACATCATTAAAGGGACGCTATGATGCATTATTTACATCATTAAAGGGATGCTATGATGCATCATCTACATCATTAAAGGGATGCTATGATGCATCATCTACATCATTAAAGGGACGCTATGATGCATTATTTACATCATTAAAGGGATGCTATGATGCATCATCTACATCATTAAAGGGACGCTATGATGCATTATTTACATCATTAAAGGGACGCTATGATGCATTATTTACATCATTAAAGGGACGCTATGATGCATTATCTACATCATTAAAGGGACGCTATGATGCATTATTTACATCATTAAAGGGACGCTATGATGCATTATTTACATCATTAAAGGGATGCTATGATGCATTATTTACATCATTAAAGGGATGCTATGATGCATTATCTACATCATTAAAGGGATGATATGATGCATCATCTACATCATTAAAGGGACGCTATGATGCATTATCTACATCATTAAAGGGATGATATGATGCATCATCTACATCATTAAAGGGACGCTATGATGCATTATCTACATCATTAAAGGGATGCTATGATGCATTATCTACATCATTAAAGGGATGATATGATGCATCATCTACATCATTAAAGGGACGCTATGATGCATTATCTACATCATTAAAGGGATGATATGATCATTGTGAGTCTTTAAGAGTCATTGTGAGTCTTTTTAAGGTCATTGTGAGTCTTTAAGAGTCATTATGAGTCATTTTAAGGTCATTGTGAGTCTTTTTAAGGTCATTATGAGTCATTTTAAGGTCATTGTGAGTCTTTTTAAGGTCATTATGAGTCTTATTAAGGTCATTGTGAGTCTTTTTAAGGTCATTATGAGTCTTATTAAGGTCATTGTGAGTCTTTTTAAGGTCATTATGAGTCTTATTAAGGTCATTGTGAGTCTTTTTAAGGTCATTGTGAGTCATTATGAGTCATTTTAATGACTCTGTCCAGCGATGCATCACATGTATTAATTAATTTTAAGCCAAATTGAGTTTGATCGGCTAGAACATCGGATCATTTTTAGTTTTATGTTCTCTTCGAGTCTCACGTGTTTCATATCTGGATTTAGTTTTTACTATTTACGCAACACCGGGAAAAGAGACCAAAATTAAACTGAAAACAAAAAATATCTCATGACTAAAAGAAACAAGCCGATATATGACATCATTATTATTAGTAATGAAACTTCATATTTTACCTTTTACTTCACAGAAGTTTTATTTTCTCGGCATCAAACGACCGACTTAAAGTCACAACGAGGGCGCCCGGTGAGCTCAGCTGGTAGAGCAGGCGCCCACATAGAGAGAGTATCCTCGATGCAGCCGGCCGGGGTTAGACTCCGACCTGCAGCCCCCCCCCCATGACTTCAGCTGTCCTCTAAAATGGCCAAAAATAATCTTTAAAAAAATATGTCTCTCTGTCTCTCTCTCGCTGTCTGTCTCTCTCTCTCTGTCTGTCTCTCTGTCTGTCTGTCTCTCTCTCCCCCCTCCCTTTGTCAAAACAAAGTTAAAAACGCTGGAAAAATAACATAAAAGGGTAAAAAAAAAACTCTAAATATTTTCTAAAGTAAAGATTAAAAATGATAATTTGGGTTTCGTACCATTTGAATCTCTCGCCGCCGTTTTTCTTCTCCAGACAAAACAAAACATTTCAACATCTGAATTTTTGTTTCAATTTCTTTCAAATTTGAGCTTTTCTATCAAAGTAAAAATGATCTTTTTACATTTTAACCCTTAAAAGTCTTCGTGACAGAAACGTGTGACGAGTCCGACCAGGAAGCAGCGCGACACGCTCGGGAACCAACAACATCCACTTAGAAACAGCTACAGGGACCGAGGGTCCAGGGTCCGGTCTGAGGGACCGAGGGTTCCGGTCTGAGGGACCCAGGGTCCGGTCTGAGGGACCGAGGGTCCGGTCTGAGGGACCGAGGGTCCGGTCTGAGGGACCCAGGGTCCGGTCTGAGGGACCCAGGGTCCGGTCTGAGGGACCGAGGGTCCGGTCTGAGGGACCGAGGGTCCGGTCTGAGGGACCGAGGGTCCGGTCCTCGCCGTTCAACACAGTAAAACATATTAGAGATGATTCTATACTCGCAAGTTTATTACAGAGAAAACACAAAGTTACTACTGCTCTTAAATATCAACTGTATGACACACACACACACACACACACACACAGACACACACACAGACACACACACACACGCAGACACACACAGACACACACACACACACACACACACACACAGACACACACACAGACACATACAGACAGACACACACACACACACACACACAGAAAGACGGAAACAGACACGCACACACAGACACAGACACGCAGACACAGAGAAACACAGACAGGACGGCAGACGTCTCCATAGCGACCCCGTCTCCAGGTGTCGGCTGGACGTCAACACTGCAGCAGAGTGTTCTGGTTGTTCCTCGAGTGGGTCGGCACGGCAACAATAATAACACTTATTTACACATTAAAATCCACATTATAATAGTACCATTTCTTCTTATTAACTCTACTGTTATATAACACGTCCCCCCCCCCCCCCACGGTGCCTGCTCGGCTCGCCGTTTCGGTTCGTCCACGATGATGAAAGTCCTGTACCAGCTGACAGGGACGGCTAGTACCACGGTGTGTGTGTGTCTGTCTGTCTGTGTGTTTGTTTCTGTCTATCTGTCTGTGTGTGTGTGTGTTTGTTTCTGTCTATCTGTGTGTGTGTTTGTGTCTGTCTGTGTGTGTGTGTTTGTTTGCTGTGTGTGTGTGTGTTTGTTTCGTCTATCTGTGTGTGTGTTTGTGTCTGTCTGTGTGTGTGTGTGTTTCTGTCTGTGTGTGTGTGTTTGTTTCTCTATCTGTGTGTGTTTCTGTCTGTCTGTGTGTGTGTTTGTTTCTGTCTGTGTGTGTGTGTGTGTGTGTTTGTTTCTGTCTATCTGTGTGTGTGTGTTTGTGTCTGTCTGTGTGTGTGTGTGTGTGTGTTTGTTTCTGTCTATCTGTGTGTGTGTGTTTGTGTCTGTCTGTGTGTGTGTGTGTTTCTGTCTGTGTGTGTGTGTCTGTTTCTGTCTGTGTGTGTGTGTTTCTGTCTATCTGTCTGTGTGTGTGTGTGTGTTTTGTCTGTCTGTGTGTGTGTTTGTTTCTGTCTGTGTGTGTGTGTGTTTCTGTCTGTGTCTGTGTTTCTGTGTCTGTGTGTGTGTGTGTGTGTGTTTCAATTGTGTCTGTGTGTGTTTCTGTCTGTGTGTGTGTTTCTGTCTGTGTGTGTGTGTGTTTCTGTCTGTGTGTGTCTGTCTGTCTGACTAATCACTGCTAGCAACAGTGAGTGTGTGTGTGTGAGTGTGTTTAAGAGTTCATCCAGCTGTGTTTTTTAAATGTGGCCACACCTTCCACGTTCTGTGTGTGTGTGTCAGTTATGTCACGGCCATTTCCTGTGGTGTCGTAATGACACCAGCAACACTACCACACATGAGGCGGTACTAATCTGCACCGGAGATAGGGCCCCCGCGGCCGGCCGAGCAGGAACCAGATAGAAACCGTCATTAGAGGAGATATTTCATATGGCAGGAGAACTCGGTCCTGAAGAAAACAACAACAACAAACTGGCATTTTGAAACAGGCGGAAGTGGCGACGGCGACGCCGGCCCTTTAAAAAAAAATCTGTGTTCATTCACAGCGGCCAGGGTTTCCACGCCGCTCTCAATCGCCGTGAAATTATCGTCTTGTTTGGCTTTCA
>JABXJD010003546.1:0-12500 GCA_013375575.1 Percina caprodes | reverse complement strand
AATGTCCTTGTTATAAAAAAACATCACTTTTTCTTTTAAAACACTCAATTAAGTGCAAAACATATCTCTTTGACACTAACGGTATTATATCGTCAAGTTTGACATATAAAGTGTTGAGTGTGTAATATATATTATATACTTTTTCTTTTGATCAGGCACTTTTAATGGGCTACCCAGCCCCTGCAAACGCCGGCAGAAAACCCGTCGCTCGCTGCCGAAAGCCCTCTTCTCATGATCCGCCATTAGAGTGAACCTGTGGTAAGATCGTGCTCTGCTTCTAAACTCAATTATTATCCCCAAATTCCGATTTAAACGACCCTGTTTCAGCACGAACAACTAGTTTAAAGTCTTATTTGTCCCCGTGTAGGTGGGTTGAACGGCAGGATGCAGATTTTCGTCAAAACCCTCACGGGGAAGACCATAACCCTCGAGGTGAGTGAGCCGGGCTGTGACGGAGGGATGCGGCGTTCAGGGGCTGCAGTTACTCAGAGTTTCCCTGACTTTAGTGTCAAATTAGGCGGATAAATCACATCTAATGAGCCCCATTACTACTCAGATCAACTGCTAAGATCCTTCGTAGTGTTTAACCCCCGGTAGCGTGGATGCTATACACTATGGATGCTATGTAGCTTATGATTGAAGCTAAAGTGGCTAAGCTAGCAGTAACGCAGAAATCCGCGTGGAAAACACGTGTGGGGGAAAGCTACGGCTGTAAGTCAGAGAAACCCCCACCACCACACAATGCTTATTCCCAAATTAAAAACACAATGTAATGGATTACTGCCGTTTTTTGAGTCTTCTTGCCCGACATGTAATGGTAGCTTTGACCGGAAGAAGGTGTCATGGCTGACCTGCCTCTCTGCTCTGGTTTTGCAGGTTGAGCCTTCAGATACTATCGAAAATGTCAAGGCTAAGATCCAGGACAAAGAGGGTGAGTTACTGACACTGGGTGGTCTTCTTCTGGGTCACTGTTGATGCTTTTGGAGTCAGAAACTCTTAACAGTACTATAATAGTCTTATAATAGAGTAACAGTACTATAATAGTCTTATAATAGAGTAACAGTACTATAATAGTCTTATAATAGAGTAACAGTAGTATAATAGTCTTATAATAGAGTAACAGTACTATAATAGTCTTATAATAGAGTAACAGTACTATAATAGTCTTATAATAGAGTAACAGTACTATAATAGTCTTATAATAGAGTAACAGATATAATAGTCTTATAATAGAGTAACAGTGATATAATAGTCTTATAATAGAGTAACAGTACTATAATAGTCTTATAATAGAGTAACAGTGATATAATAGTCTTATAATAGAGTAACAGATATAATAGTCTTATAACAAATATAGTCTTATAATAGAGTAACAGTATATAATGTCTTATATAAGTAAAGATATAATAGTCTTATAATGTAAAACTATAAGTCTTATAATAGAGTAACAGTACTATAATAGTCTTATAATAGAGTAACAGTATATAATAGTCTTATAATAGAGTAACAGTACTATAATAGTCTTATAATAGAGTAACAGTATATAATAGTCTTATAATAGAGTAACAGTACTATAATAGTCTTATAATAGAGTAACAGTGATATAATAGTCTTATAATAGAGTAACAGTACTATAATAGTCTTATAATAGAGTAACAGTGATATAATAGTCTTATAATAGAGTAACAGTACTATAATAGTCTTATAATAGAGTACCAGTGATATAATAGTCTTATAATAGAGTAACAGTACTATAATAGTCTTATAATAGTAACAGTATATAATAGTCTTATAATAGTAACAGTACTATAATAGTCTTATAATAGAGTAACAGTACTATAATAGTCTTATAATAGAGTAACAGTACTATAATAGTCTTATAATAGAGTAACAGTGATATAATAGTCTTATAATAGAGTAACAGTACTATAATAGTCTTATAATAGAGTAACAGTACTATAATAGTCTTATAATAGAGTAACAGTGATATAATAGTCTTATAATAGAGTAACAGTGATATAATAGTCTTATAATAGAGTAACAGTGATATAATAGTCTTATAATAGAGTAACAGTACTATAATAGTCTTATAATAGAGTAACAGTACTATAATAGTCTTATAATAGAGTAACAGTGATATAATAGTCTTATGTGAGTAACAGTACTATAATAGTCTTATAATAGAGTAACAGTACTATAATAGTCTTATAATAGAGTAACAGTGATATAATAGTCTTATAATAGAGTAACAATATAATAGTCTTATAATAGTAACAGTACTATAATAGTCTTATAATAGAGTAACAGTGATAATAGTCTTATAATAGAGTAACAGTGATATAATAGTCTTATAATAGAGTAACAGTGATATAATAGTCTTATAATAGAGTAACAGTACTATAATAGTCTTATAATAGAGTAACAGTACTACAATAGTCTTATAATAGAGTAACAGTGATATAATAGTCTTATAATAGAGTAACAGTGATATAATAGTCTTATAATAGAGTAACAGTGATATAATAGTCTTATAATAGAGTAACAGTGATATAATAGTCTTATGATATAATAGTAATCTTATATAGAGACACACTTCCATACACACACATTACTCGTAATGTGTGTATGGAAGATGATTTGAGAAGTGACACTGATGTGTTTTAGATTATTATTATTATTATTATTAAAGAAACGGCGGAGCAGATTCCCAAAACTCATCCGTCGGTATAATTCGTACTGGTGGGGATGATGATGATGATGATGATGATGATGATGGGTGGTGGATCCCAGTAAAATAGATAGAATAAGATAAATGTCTTTCGGGGATACCAACCGCATGATGGACCAGTATGGATTCTGGTCTAGTGCCGAGACCTCATCAAGTCCCGTCCAGCGGCTCAATCACTCGCCTCCTCTCCTCCGCGGGTATCGGCCGCCTGATAGACGACGACTGTCTGGGTCGCTTTGAGCTAACGACGCCGTCGCACAGATTCTATCTAGTGTCGCCATGGCAACAAGAGGAAGCTGACGTTACCCGAAAATCAAATACATTCCCAACCAGAGCAGATCTGACTTCATCTACGAAGGATTTAATCTGAAATGACAATTAAAGTGTGTGTGTGTGTGTGTGTGTGTGTGTGTGTGTGTGTGTGTGTGTGTGTGTGTGTGTGTAGGGATTCCTCCTGATCAGCAGAGGTTGATCTTTGCTGGAAAGCAGCTGGAGGACGGACGCATTGTCGGACTACAACATCCAGAAGGTGAGTCGGCCGGACCGACAGCTGTGAGGCCGTGTTTGGGCCCGCCTCATGTTTGACACGTACCGTAGCACTTTGTGTCTCTGGAAACTTCTATAAGAATATATTTTACGTACTTGGAATAAGAAGTGTCTGTCTGTGTGTGTGTGTGTGTGTGTGTGTGTGTGTAGGAGTCGACGCTGCACTTGGTGCTGAGGGCGTGGGGCTAAGAAGAGGAAGAAGAAGTCCTACACCACCCCCAAGAAGAACAAGCACAAGAGGAAGAAGGTATAAGCTGTGCTCAAATACTACAAGGTACAAATACTACACTCTAATACTACAAGGTACAAATACTACTCTAATACTGCGAGGTACCAGACTCTAATCTGATTGGTTGTTAAACAAGTTTTATTCAAATATTTTGTGTAAGACGCCAAACACAACACGGTCACGTTGGTGTTTAACAGTTAACCCTCCTGTTATCCCGGGTTAATCTGACCTTTCATTCCTCTGATCTTAACTATTAGTCACAATAATTCATAATTTCTGCTTTTTTAACTCTAATATCAGGTATAATTCTATATAAATGAGGGTTAATATCAGGTATAATTCTATATAAATGAGGGTTAATATCAGGTATAATTCTATATAAATGAGGGTTAATATCAGGTATAATTCTATATAAATGAGGGTTAATATCAGGTATAATTCTATATAAATGAGGGTTAATATCAGGTATAATTCTATATAAATGAGGGTTAATATTAGGTATAATTCTATATAAATGAGGGTTAATATTAGGTATAATTCTATATAAATGAGGGTTAATATCAGGTATAATTCTATATAAATGAGGGTTATTAGGTATAATTCTATATAAATGAGGGTTAATATCAGGTATAATTCTATATAAATGAGGGTTAATATCAGGTATAATTGTATATAAATGAGGGTTAATATCAGGTATAATTGTATATAAATGAGGGTTAATATCAGGTATAATTCTATATAAATGAGGGTTAATATAGGTATAATTCTATATAAATGAGGGTTAATATTAGGTATAATTCTATATAAATGAGGGTTAATATCAGGTATAATTCTATATAAATGAGGGTTAATATTAGGTATAATTCTATATAAATGAGGGTTAATATTAGGTATAATTCTATATAAATGAGGGTTAATATCAGGTATAATTCTATATAAATGAGGGTTAATATCAGGTATAATTCTATATAAATGAGGGTTAATATCAGGTATAATTCTATATAAATGAGGGTTAATATCAGGTATAATTCTATATAAATGAGGGTTAATATCAGGTATAATTCTATATAAATGAGGGTTAATATCAGGTATAATTCTATATAAATGAGGGTTAATATCAGGTATAATTCTATATAAATGAGGGTTATTGACCATGAATTCCAGAAAGTATAAACTAGTAAGATGGTGGTAGTGGAGACTAAAAAAGTCTGAAAAAGGGACGAAAATGTCAAATTTCTGACATTTTTTTGAACCCGGGAGACCGGAGGGTCTCTGACGACAGGTGTGCTGTCCTTCCTGACCTGAGGTCTTTGTGTCTCCAGGTGGACGAACGGGATCCACCGGCTGAGACGCGAGTGTCCGGCGGACGAGCAGCGCCGGCGTCTTCATGGCGAGCCACTTCGACCGCCACTACTGCGGCAAGTGCTGCCTCACCTACTGCTTCAACAAGCCCGAGGACAAGTAGCCGCCGTTTCTAATAAAGACGCAGATGTTTTGACACAATTCAACGAGGCTGTGTGTTACTTAACCTGTCCGGTGGGGGGGGGGGGTCGTGGTATCGCCAAAGTTCACTGCACCCTTGCCGCATAAATTACAGATGTGCAAATAACGCGGTCATGATGATGATTTCATGATCTCGGCATTCTCATTGTGGGAAAGTCCCGTATATCTTAACAGAAAGTTCCCCTGTTGCCATGGCAACGTCACGACGTGATGCAACTACGCCACCAGACGGTCTCTTTTCCAACAAGCTGCAGTTTTTGCAAGTTCCCACAATTTCATAAAAATCATCCCCCTTATTCTGTTGCATTTGAACTCGTTTTCCGTTCATTTTTCTCCATAAATCGCCCGTTTTTGCCCCAAAAGAAATCACGGGGGTGCATGATTTCATCGTCTCCGGCATGTTTGTTGCAAAACAATCAAATATCTCAGCAAAAAGTTTAAAAAATGTTGCGTTCACTTCACGAGCAGTGGTTTTTCCCCCTGTTGCCATGGCAACATTAAGTAGACTTCTGAGTTAACCCTTTTGGGGTGATTCCAGCACGAGCGGTGACGTAATTACGCAACGACAGTTTCTTTTCCATCAAACTGCAGTTTCTGCATAAATATCTCACATTTTTAAGAAAACGTGGCTCATAATAATCAACAACTCAGATTTCCAGAAGGACCAAACGCCGTCGCTCCTTTAATCATTTAACTCATTTCATACACACACGCTCAAGAGATTTGGGGAATTTCAAAAGGCAACGTCATCGTTTCAGCACCAAATATAATAAAAATAATAATCTTCACGTTGCTCTGAGACGTTGGATATGAAACAAATATGTGAAATTATGCAAATACCCTAAATCAGAAATACTTTGATCCCCAAAGGGAATCTCTGTCTCAGCTGCACAAATAGTAGAAATACCAATAAAAGAAGGGTGGATATGTACGGTATCTACATCATTAAAGGGATGCTATGATGCATTATCTACATCATTAAAGGGACGCTATGATGCATTATCTACATCATTAAAGGGATGATATGATGCATCATCTACATCATTAAAGGGATGCTATGATGCATCTACATCATTAAAGGGACGCTATGATGCATTATCTACATCATTAAAGGGATGCTATGATGCATTATCTACATCATTAAAGGGATGCTATGATGCATTATTTACATCATTAAAGGGATGCTATGATGCATTATCTACATCATTAAAGGGATGCTATGATGCATTATTTACATCATTAAAGGGATGCTATGATGCATTATTTACATCATTAAAGGGATGCTATGATGCATTATCTACATCATTAAAGGGATGCTATGATGCATTATCTACATCATTAAAGGGATGCTATGATGCATTATCTACATCATTAAAGGGACGCTATGATGCATTATTTACATCATTAAAGGGACGCTATGATGCATTATCTACATCATTAAAGGGACGCTATGATGCATCATCTACATCATTAAAGGGATGCTATGATGCATCATCTACATCATTAGGGACGCTATGATGCATTATCTACATCAAAGGGATGCTATGATGCATCATCTACATCATTAAAGGGACGCTATGATGCATTATCTACATCATTAAAGGGATGCTATGATGCATCATCTACATCATTAAAGGGACGCTATGATGCATTATTTACATCATTAAAGGGATGCTATGATGCATTATCTACATCATTAAAGGGATGCTATGATGCATCATCTACATCATTAAAGGGATGCTATGATGCATTATTTACATCAAACGCTATGATGCATTATTTACATCATTAAAGGACGCTATGATGCATTATTTACATCATTAAAGGGATGCTATGACATATTTACATCATTAAAGGGATGCTATGATGCATCATCTACATCATTAAAGGGACGCTATGATGCATTATCTACATCATTAAAGGGATGCTATGATGCATTATTTACATCATTAAAGGGACGCTATGATGCATTATCTACATCATTAAAGGGATGCTATGATGCATTATCTACATTAAAGGGATGCTATGATGCATTATTTACATCATTAAAGGGACGCTATGATGCATTATCTACATCATTAAAGGGATGCTATGATGCATTATTACATCATTAAAGGGATGCTATGATGCATTATTACATCATTAAAGGGATGCTATGATGCATTATCTACATTAAAGGGATGCTATGATGCATTATCTACATCATTAAAGGGATGCTATGATGCATTATCTACATCATTAAAGGGATGCTATGATGCATCATCTACATCATTAAAGGGATGCTATGATGCATTATTTACATCATTAAAGGGATATGATGCATTATCTACATCATTAAAGGACGCTATGATGCATTATCTACATCATTAAAGGGATGCTATGATGCATTATTTACATCATTAAAGGGACGCTATGATGCATTATCTACATCATTAAAGGGACGCTATGATGCATTATCTACATCATTAAAGGGACGCTATGATGCATTATTTACATCATTAAAGGGACGCTATGATGCATTATCTACATCATTAAAGGGATGCTATGATGCATTATCTACATCATTAAAGGGACGCTATGATGCATTATTTACATCATTAAAGGGACGCTATGATGCATCATCTACATCATTAAAGGGACGCTATGATGCATCATCTACATCATTAAAGGGACGCTATGATGCATTATTACATCATTAAAGGGATGCTATGATGCATCATCACATCAGGGACGCTATGATGCATTATTTACATCATTAAAGGACGCTATGATGCATTATTTACATCATTAAAGGGACGCTATGATGCATTATCTACATCATTAAAGGACGCTATGATGCATTATTTACATCATTAGGGACGCTATGATGCATTATTTACATCATTAAAGGGATATGATGCATTATTACATCATTAAAGGGATGCTATGATGCATTATCTACATCATTAAAGGGATGATATGATGCATCATCATCATTAAGGGACGCTGATGCATTATCTACATCATTAAAGGGATGATATGATGCATCATCTACATCATTAAGGGACGCTATGATGCATTATCTACATCATTAAAGGGGATGCTATGATGCATTATCTATCATTAAAGGGATGATATGATGCATCATCACATCATTAAAGGACGCTATGATGCATTATCTACATCATTAAAGGGATGATATGATCATTGTGAGTCTTTAAGAGTCATTGTGAGTCTTTTAAGGTCAGAGTCTTTAAGAGTCATTATGAGTCATTTAAGGTCATTGTGATTTTTAAGGTCATTATGAGTCATTTTAAGGTCATTGTGAGTCTTTTTAAGGTCATTATGAGTCTTATTAAGGTCATTGTGAGTCTTTTAAGGTCATTATGAGTCTTATTAAGGTCATTGTGAGTCTTTTAAGGTCATTATGAGTCTTATTAAGGTCATTGTGAGTCTTTTTAAGGTCATTGTGAGTCATTATGAGTCATTTTAATGACTCTGTCCAGCGATGCATCACATGTATTAATTAATTTTAAGCCAAATTGAGTTTGATCGGCTAGAACATCGGATCATTTTTAGTTTTATGTTCTCTTGAGTCTCACGTGTTTCATATCTGGATTTAGTTTTTACTATTTACGCAACACCGGGAAAAGAGACCAAAATTAAACTGAAAACAAAAAATATCTCATGACTAAAAGAAACAAGCCGATATATGACATCATTATTATTAGTAATGAAACTTCATATTTTACCTTTTACTTCACAGAAGTTTTATTTTCTCGGCATCAAACGACCGACTTAAAGTCACAACGAGGCGCCGGTGAGCTCAGCTGGTAGAGCAGGCGCCCACATAGAGAGAGTATCCTCGATGCAGCCGGCCGGGGTTAGACTCCGACCTGCAGCCCCCCATGACTTCAGCTGTCCTCTAAAATGGCCAAAAATAATCTTAAAAAATATGTCTCTCTGTCTCTCTCTCTCTGTCTGTCTCTCTCTCTCTCTCTGTCTGTCTGTCTGTCTGTCTCTCTCCTCCCTTTGTCAAAACAAAGTTAAAAACGCTGGAAAAATAACATAAAAGGGTAAAAAAACTCTAAATATTTTCTAAAGTAAAGATTAAAAATGATAATTTGGGTTTCGTACCATTTGAATCTCTCGCTGCTTCTTCTCCAGACAAAACAAAACATTTCAACATCTGAATTTTTGTTTCAATTTCTTTCAAATTTGAGCTTTTCTATCAAAGTAAAAATGATCTTTTACATTTTAACCCTTAAAAGTCTTCGTGACAGAAACGTGACGAGTCCGACCAGGAAGCAGCGCGACACGCTCGAACCAACAACATCCACTTAGAAACAGCTACAGGGACCGGGGTCAGGGTCGGTCTGAGGGACCGAGGGTCGTCTGAGGACCCAGGGTCCGGTCTGAGGGACCGAGGTCTCGGTCTGAGGGACCGAGGGTCCGGCCTGAGGGACCGAGGGTCCGGTCTGAGGGACCCAGGGTCCGGTCTGAGGGACCGAGGTCCGTCTGAGGGACCGAGGTCGGTCTGAGGGACCGAGGGTCCGGTCTCGCCGGGTCACAGTAAAACATATTAGAGATGATTCTATACTAAGTTTATTACAGAGAAAACACAAAGTTACTACTGCTCTTAAATATCAACTGATACACACACACACAACACACACAGACACACACACACACACACACACACGCAGAGCACACAGACACACACACACACACACACACACACACACACAGACATACACACAGACACACACACAGAGGGAACAGACACACACACAGACACAGACACGCAGACACAGAGAAACACAGACAGGACGGCAGACGTCTCCATAGCGACCCCGTCTCCAGGTGTCGGCTGGACGTCAACACTGCAGCAGAGTGTTCTGGTTGTTCCTCGAGTGGGTCGGCAGCAACAATAATAACACTTATTTACACATTAAAATCCACATTATAATAGTACATTTCTTCTTATTAACTCTACTGTTATATAACGACGCCCCCACGGTGCCTGCGGCTCGCCGTTGTTCGTCCACGATGATGAAAGTCCTACCAGCTGACAGGGACGGTTAGTACCACGTGTGTGTGTGTGTCTGTCTGTCTGTGTGTTTGTTTGTTTCTGTCTGTGTGTGTGTGTGTTTGTTTCTGTCTATCTGTGTGTGTGTTTGTGTCTGTCTGTGTGTGTGCTTGTGTGTGTGTGTTTGTTTGTCTATCTGTGTGTTTGTGTGTGTCTGTGTGTGTGTGTGTGTTTCTGTCTGTGTGTGTGTGTTTGTTTCTGTCTATCTGTGTGTGTGTGTTTCTGTCTGTCTGTGTGTGTGTTTGTTTCTGTCTGTGTGTGTGTGTGTGTGTGTTTGTTTCTGTCTATCTGTGTGTGTGTGTTTGTGTCTGTCTGTGTGTGTGTGTGTGTTTGTTTCTGTCTATCTGTGTGTGTGTGTTTGTGTCTGTGTGTGTGTGTGTGTCTGTCTGTGTGTGTGTGTGTGTGTTTGTTTCTGTCTGTCTGTGTGTGTGTGTTTCTGTCTATCTGTCTGTGTGTGTGTGTGTGTGTTTCTGTCTGTCTGTGTGTGTGTTTGTTTCTGTCTGTGTGTGTGTGTGTTTCTGTCTGTGTCTGTGTTTCTGTCTGTGTCTGTGTGTGTGTGTGTGTGTGTGTTTCTGTCTGTGTCTGTGTGTGTTTCTGTCTGTGTGTGTGTTTCTGTCTGTGTGTGTGTGTGTGTGTTTCTGTCTGTGTGTGTCTGTCTGTCTGACTAATCACTGCTAGCAACAGTGAGTGTGTGTGTGTGTGAGTGTGTTTAAGTAGTTCATCCAGCTGTGTTTTTTTAAATGTGTCACACCTTCCACGTTCTGTGTGTGTGTCGCGTTATGTCACGGCCGTTTCCTGTGGTGTCGCTATGACGACCAGCAACACTCGCCTCACACATGAGGCGGTACTAATCTGCACCGGAGGACGGGGCCCCGCGGCCGGGCCGAGCAGGAACCGCGAGATAGAAACCGTCATTAGAGTGGAGATATATTTCAATATGGCAGGAGAACTCGGTCCTGAAGAAAACAACAACAACAAACTGGCATTTTGAAACAGGCGGAAGTGGAGGACGGCGACGCCGGCCCTTTAAAAAATCTGTGTTCATTCACAGCGAGCGCCGCCGCTCAATCGCCGTTGAAATTATCGTCTTGTTTGGCTTTCACAGAAAGCGCAAGCAAATGGCCGCGCGGTCGGCCCAGAGAGGAGGAGGAAGGAGAAGGTCTCATCTGATATCTCCTCGCTCAAACAGGAAGTAGTTCTGGCTCTCCGACTCTGAAAGCTCGGATTCCTGCCCCAAGGAGCGAGGATGTAGGGGCTAGGATGTAGGGCCTAGCATGTAGGGCTAGCATGTAGGATGTAGGGGCTAGCATGTAGGGGCTAGGATGTAGGGGCTAGCATGTAGGCTAGGATGTAGTGGCTAGCATGTAGGGGGCTAGGGGTAGGATGGTGGCTAGCATGTAGGGCTAGGATGTAGATGTAGACTAGGGCCTAGCATGGGGCTAGCGGCCTAGCATGTGGGCTAGGATGTAAGGCCTAGGACGTAGGTCCTAGGATGTAGGGGCTAGGATGTAAGGCCTAGCATGTAGGGGCTAGGATGTAAGGCCTAGCATGTAGGGGCTAGGATGTAGGGGCTAGGATGTAAGGCCCAGCATGTAGGGCTAGATGAGGGGCTAGGATGTAGCAGCTAGCATGTAGGGGCTAGGATGTAGCAGCTAGCATGTAGGGGCTAGGATGTAGGGCCCAGCATGTAGGGGCTAGCGCCCAGGCTGTAGGATGGATCTCTGAGGAGCTAACGACGTCTCCTCATCGCTCTAAAAACATTTCCTCCCAATCGTTTCTCTCTCCTCGCAGGATTCGCTGCATCTCTCTCCCGTGCTTCCTTGGCGGGACGGACTAAGACGCTAAGAGGAAGGGAAGCAAGTGAAGGAAACAAGGATGCACTTTTACATCCTTGATTGACCGTCTGAAGCCCTGACAACGGGTCCTTTGTTGAGATGGTTTTGAATGTTCCTGGTCGTCCTGGCGCGCGCGGCGCTCAGATCTTGATGTCCTGCGACTCCACCATCTTGGCGAGCGTCTTCACTCGCAGGATGGTGAGGCGAGGCGGGGTTATGAGCCCAGCACTCGGACATCAGCTTCAGCATGGCCCAAGGCACTACGGAAACACAGGCACATTAAATCAATAAGTTAAAAAATCTAAAAAATATGTAGAAAAACAAATAATTAAAAATTAAAAATATGTAGAAAAATAAATCAAAATGTAATTAAAGAAATAAGAAAAATAACACTTTTAAATAAACAGAAATAAAATGATCCTAAACATACAAAAATAAATAAATAAAAATAAAACCTGAAAAACAATTATAATAACTGAGGCCTCTCATGCTTGCCAGGGCAACCAATCTGCTTAGTTTTACCAAAACCTCCAGTTCACCGGTCATCAGAGTGAGACATCTCACTTGTTAGTTACTCAAACATCTGGACAA
>JABXJD010002402.1:0-53597 GCA_013375575.1 Percina caprodes | reverse complement strand
TGACTTACTATGTGTATAATGTACAATCTGCCATAATAGACAATGCCGTGGTTGTTAAGCTGTGGTAAGAGCTTGTGTTTTTGTCACTTCATTTTTACATTGCTAAATGCATGGATGTTTGTATACTACCAACGAAACACTCTGAAATGGTCCAGTGTTTATTTCTTTACATGAGATTTTCTATATTTATTAGGTTTCAACTAATTGGAAATGGAACTGTAAGGCACAATCTCAGGCATTGCACTGAATCATTACAACACTATTACCTATGGTATCAAACTTAATGTTGTGAGTCGCCTCAGACACCAGTGTTTCTTTTAGGATTTGTTTTTTAGCAGCGGGGGCAGGTCTGTCAAAACAACAATGATGAAAAAGACAACACCAAAATGTATATATCAATATTATATTGACATTGATATATGAGGGTAGATATCGTCCTACATTTTGTTTATTAATACTGTGATATGACAAGTGTTGTCTTAGGCTGCATTACAGAGTCATTTTCCAACAGGCTTACTAGCTGTTTTGTTATTTGCCTTTACCCATGTAGTCATATTATCCACATTATTGTTGATTATTTATCAAAACTCTCATTGTGTTAATATTTTGTGAAAGCACCAATAGTCAACCCAACAAAATTGCCGTCATATCGACATTGATGTATTTGTTCAAAAAATATTTTGATATTTGATTTTTTTTTCCATATTACCCAGCTCTAGTTAAAACAAAAACTCTTTCATATATACACTGGGTCCTTCTGTAAGTAACTGTGGTGTACAATGGTTTTGGAGAAAGCTACAAGCAGCAGTAATACAGGAAGCAATCGGCCAGTTCCAAACAGGCACGTTTTGAACAGGCACTGCACTAGTTAAAACTTACAGACACCGTTCCTTGACGGTACAAAGCGAAGCTGTTTTCTCCACTCATACACGTTTTCATAAATTGCAAGCATTAAATCTTCATAAAAACATGCTCCTGCAGCTCACCATTTGAAAGCTTAAAGTCTAATGATTCGATTAAGTCCACACGCACAGCATAAGATGATTTATAGCAGTTAAAATCCTGTTAAAGTTAAAGAAAATAAAGAAATACAGAGAGATACTTCCCGCTACTGTCTAAAGTTGAGTGTGCATCCATACCATTTTCCGTGTGTCTTTATTCACAGCGGTGAAAGATACCAAAACCTTTTTTCCTATATCACCAACAATCCAAGGAATTAGAATATCCAAAATGAGCTGGTTGCCTCACAATCTTGTAGTTTCTGGCTGAGTTTCAACGGAAAGAAAGCTAAACGGTTTAACATTTCTAGGTTTTGATCATGTCTCTCTTCTCCCCTGAGCCTGCTACAATCTTACTGAGCACACCATCGAAATCTTGGAGGATCTTGACCAGAAAATCTTAACCCTGTGATGGCTGCAGCTGTGTGAAAGCAAAAATAAGGCCTTAGTTATTGCATTTCACCATTTCATCAATTTATAATTACTTATTTCTATAAATTGAAGTATGTGTGTGATTGATGTGAGTGTGTTTTTGTAGTTTGCACTTTTTGGCTTATTCCTTTGCACTTTTCAAAAGAAAATAAGAAAACGCATGGACATACTCTATCTGTAGAAATAAATTCATATAAAATTAATTTTCTGAGTCTTTTTCTTCTGGATTTTTTCTGTAGTAAGTAGAGACATGTGGCTATGGTATTGGTATGGTGTGTAGCCCATCTGATATGTCTACAATAGTGTTTACAAATTACAATTATTTTACAGATGCTTGACTTGGACGGAAATAGAAAACCTCCATTCTAAACTCTGTAGCTCTGCATCAGTAAGGTCTAGAATCACACTGTAACAAAAAATTGAGTGTTAGCTTCCCAATGACTTTGGGCCAAGAAACACAAGGAATGGGCATTAGACCAGTGGAAATCTATGCTTTGGTCTGATGAGTCCAAGTTTGAGATCTTTGGTTCCAACCGTGTCTTTGTACGACGAAGAAAAGGTGACCGGATGGGATCTTCATGCCTGGTTCTCCCCCTTGAAGCATTGGGAAGATGGTGTGATGGTGTGGGGGTGTGGGGGTGATTTATTCAAAATTGAAGGCATACTGAACCAACATGCCATCCCATCCCATTTAGTTGGACCATCATTTATTTTTCAACAGGACAATGACCCCAAACACACCTCCAGGCTGTGTAAGGGCGATTTGACAGAGAAGGAGAGTGATGGAGTGCTGCACCTCCACAGTCACCGGACCTGAACCCAATCGAGATGGTTTGGGGTAAGCGGGACCACAGAGTGAAGGCAAAGGGCCAACTCTGAGCATCTCTGGGAACTCCTTCAAGACTGTTGGGAAACCATTTCAGGTGACTACCTCTTGAAGCTCATCAAGAGAATGCCAAGAGTGTGCAAAGCAGTAATCTGAGCGAAGGGTGGCTACTTTGAAGAAACTAGAATATAAGACATGTTTTCAGTTATTTCACACTTTTTTGTTAAGTACATAATTCCATATGTGTTCATTCATAGTTTTGATGCCTTCAGTGATAGTCTACAATGTAAATAGTCATGAAAAGAAAGAAAACGCATTGAATGAGAAGGTGGTTCCAAACTTTTGGCCTGTATGTTTAGGGAATGCAATCAGTCTTTACTAGGACACAATTAAAATGGAAGTGTGATTCGTTTTTTGTCATAAGGTTATAATTCCATGTTAAAAATTCACTATGGAAAAACATAAGTGGTCATATGTAGAATAATTTTATGAATTGAGCCAAGAATACATGTTTATCACAGAAAATAAGGTAAAGCCATTTATTTTCAGGTAGAATGTTTTTTAATTTTTAACATTTTTCTTCTTGTAAAAACTTAAAATGGTTCAATTTGACCTGAATACCATAAAAGGGTTAATTATTCTTTGATCAGATCAGTTCCTGATTTAAAATGATAAATTTGCCAAATTTAGACTGGATTCTATTTTGGCTAAATCTTTGTATGGCGCCTTGTGTTGAGACTATATTTAACATTGCATTAGTTTGGGATTTTCTTAAATAATAAAAATTATATTGGTTGAAAAATGGTATTAAAAAAAATATTGTTATGATATTGGTTCAAGAAACTCTAACACTAAACTATGTTTAATATTGGCACTATTGAGAAATGGTGTTTGCCCTAACAGTCACAGACTTGTTCCTCCTGCTCGTGAGTATGGACCATTGTAGATAAAATCTTTATATTATATATATTATATTATATATATCCTTCTGAACCTAAACTTGTTTGTGTCCAGGGACACAGTCATCCATCAGGTGTGACAAGAAGGGAAATCTGCTGTGAAACAGCCTGCCCATCACGTGTGCCAAGCCCATCTGTCTGTCATTCATCTATAGTCGTGCCATACATGTGTGCACTTAGAGCGACAACAAATGATCGCTGTCATGCACTAAAATGTGATGACATGCTCCGTACTCTTTAATTGTAATTTTCTCCTTTGAGGATTGTCATACAAACTGACAATAAAGACCACAATAATGAATTCAAACTAAATGGTTGATAAAGATTCCCTATAGCAAAGAAACAAAGTCAAAAAATAAATTATAATTCATCCTGCTAGCTTTGAAGAGGGTAGTTCATCCTAACAGATAGATCAAGTGGCAGACTTTTACTTACAGTGTGTTATAACTTAATTATTCCTGCATTGCAGCATAGGCTGGACTATGCAGCAGCCAAGGTAAACATGCATTTCTATTATTTTACAGTTCAAGAGTCAAGAGCTGCAAGGAAGAAGAGTAACATATGTAGTATCTTATTTGGTAGATTGCTACAAATAGAACAGTGGCGGACTGATTCAGCTCATTATCACTGCTAGCTGCAGGGAGAAAGAAAAGGACATGATGGAATTGTGAGCAAGGGCCAGTAAAGTGAAAAATCTGTCAGGACAATGATAGACAAATGAAGTAAATGAGTATAGGACCTAGGCATAGAGACACAGAGGGGAGCTTTAAAAATGAATAACTTATGAGCCAGTTTCTCTCTCATCACACTTTCTGATTATAATTATGTTTCGGTTTTTCCTTCTCTCTTTATCACCTCCACTGCTCAACCCCAAATCCCTCTGCTTTTCACTCTCCTTTACTACTCTCTCCTAGCTCCCAGCTCCAAGCAGCTGGCACAATGGACAACATGGAAACATAAAGGGCTGCAAGCTTCAGCGAGAGACATCCAATAACCAGACAAACAAAAGAGCAGCACAATCTTGCATGTGAGAAGCTCCACAATAAAGCAGCACTTGGCACAGAGATGGCGTCCTCCTCCTGTTAAGTTGCCATGTTCTGTTCTCAGCTGACTAAGAATGAAAACCATGACCACTGCCTGACACACACTGTATTAGTGACTCACAGTGAGCTAACAGACGCATGCACAGTTGGGTCGAACGCCTAACCCACATCAGCGCTCTGCTTATGTTATCATGCTACGCTCACAGCTGCTCAAATTCGAGTAGCAATGTTTCCTAAGAAACCTGCTGCATATGTGAGCAAGCTAACTCATCAAAGCTCCGAACACACACACACACACACAAACAAACACACACACACATAAACCAGTTTAATTATACACAACCAGCTGTTTGTTCTTTTCTTGGCAAATACGAGATACTTGCCGAAGGAACAATATAAAGTGATGCAAAACGGTAGAAAGTAGGAAGAGAAAGACTACATAATTATGTTATAATAAAAAGACAACTCTTTAGCACTGTTTTGTCATTTGCAAATTGTGACCTCTTTGAAATACACAAGAAATTTTACATGAAATGAAACATTCAGATTTACGCAGATAGTCAATTATTGGCTGTGGATCTAGAAGTGGGAACAAGATTGTTATGTTTCCTCTGGCAAAATGGTCTAGTTTGTAGCCAGACTTGCCTAAGTTCTGACAAAAACCAATGTGCAAAACAAAGAGCTTTCTATTTCACTGTAATCCCCACTATTTGCAAGTTCTCCCATCTGGCTTTAATAGTAGTTCAATATCTTGCAAGCTCAGTTTTATTTAGATTCTGCAGCCTACTGGATAAGAGACAAAGTCTTGACAAACCACAAACAGAAAAGTACACAGAAAGAGTGGAGACACGTCAATAAAAATAAAGAGTGACAGTGAGAAAAATTGCAGTGTCCTGCCCCAACAGTCTCAGAAACTAACCTTTGCCAACTCCCTTTATTGCATTCCTGTTAACATTTTTACAACTGAACAACCCAGAAGAGCAGCATCAAGCCGATAAAATATTAAAAAAGTGACATTTATTTAAGGCAAAATGTATCATTCTTCATAATCTAATGTTTCATGACTCCTTGATTTCTTAACTAATTTTAGAAAGCAGCTGTGCAGAGGAGGGGGAATGGGGAGACTGAAAAAAAAACATCTGAAGAAGTAAAAATCTGGTCAGTGTTTTAAAGATATTTTTCAGCTTAAGTACAGAACTGCATTGAAACAAGGGGAGGTAAGTTGTGTCTCTCTCAATCTCTCACAATTCAAAAAAAAGATTACATTAGGATTACAATTCCCATCCCAAATTCTAATATTGATTATATTCTAACAACTGCATGCTTCACACTATGGAGGTTTTCCATTGGTAAGCAATAAAAATTACAAGTCCAAGACTCTCCACTGGGGGGCGTCTGTGCTGTGTTCCAGTTATGTTCCGTACTCCACCACGCGTCATACCACACCGAGCATCTCAGAAGTGGAGCGTCTTGCTGCCCGCGTAGACATATTTTATTAAGAAGAGGTGTGAATGTGCCCATTGCAAAACGAGGAAGGGAGGAGGAAGGGCTGACTGCAAATACACAGACAAACGCACACAAAAACACGCATGCACATGAGTTGACTTTATGGTGTAAACATAAATCATCATGTCGCTAAGCAACCTAGCTGAAACGCTTCCTCCTTGTCATGAACAGTGAACACGAGGGGCACATAGGGAACTGAAAGATTAAGAATAAAACTCAAATCATAAAAAAGGCTGCATTACCAGAGTGGAGTGGCTTAGGTTCGGCTTCAGATTATTAAAAGTAAACCTAGGTTGAGTGACCTGCGTTTCGCTACAGGGCAGTTCTGTTCTCAGAGTGGAGACAAAGTGATCGGAGCTGGCGTCGCTCTACGCTATTAACCCACTTGTTCCCCCAACCATGTCATCCAAAAAGCTGGCAGACTCACAGCCATTCACTCAGAAAGCTTTTAAACTGACTTAAAAGACATGCCAGCACTGCTTTACTTTGTACTGGAGCCTTTTAATGTTCTCCTCACTATACAACAAGCCAAATAGATTGCCTGATGTGTATGTAAACAAGAACTACGCACACACACAGTGACCCATACCTACAATGCAGTTTCCGTCACCTGCCGGGGACATTTTTTCTCAGTTTTTAAACTTCACTTCCACAAACTAAAGTTTGAAGCACATTAAGTTGACTTTTCCTCTTTCACATAGCAACATTAACAATTATCCTGCTGTTTTTAAAACTAACATTTTTACCTTAAAGTCAACATTTATCAGCCAAAAGCATACAGGTAAATGTGTTACATTCACTGTCATGGCCTTCTTTGGCTGCCGTGATTTTCTAGTTAGAAACAACAGCTAAATGATGCACATTTAAATGTAAATATATATCTTTACATATTCTCCCTTGAACCAGCACTGTTCACACTTACCTGACACAGAAGGCCATAATGCCAGATTGGTTGCAGTAGTGTATCCTTGAATGCTCTGCTCAACAACAGTGCGGCTTTGGTGGTAGTGACTGAAAATGTGAAATCAACCACCGACCCAACATCACCTCCACACTGTGAGATGGAGTGAGAATATTTGCACATTCCTGCAGTTCTTTCATTTTAAACAGTTACATTGCACATGTTTTTTAAACAGTATATTTTACTATTTTTGTTGTCTTTTTCTATTCTATATGTATGTTTCTTGTCTATGCACCAAAACACTACAAGCAAATTCCATGTTCAGTATCTGAAAACCTACTTGGCAATAAACCGTTTTCTGATTCCCACAGATCTACAGACCAGTTGCTAGTAATGGATTATGCCTTCCGAATCTAGCCTAAATTTGTTATCCTTTGATCCCAAATGTAATCTGTTCCCCCATTCTGGATGCTGGCCAAAGAGAAGAGACACTGAGCTAAGGATTCTGATTGGCTCAGCTGTGACCTCTAGCCCCTACCCTTTAACTCTGTCTGTTCAGCTTGTGGGTCAAAGCAGGTCACCTTCGTAAGCACACAGCCAGATTAATGGTACGGGCTTTGCCCATGAACTCGCAGCAAGGTGGTGCTCCCAAAGTTAGACCAACCTTTAAGTATTTAAGTGTTCTTTAGCACTCCAAAAGTGCTGCTCAATGACTGGACATGTGTTTTGATGTCCCTGTGGAGAGGGCCATCAGCAGACAACAGCCCTAAAGTGTGACAACCTAGATGCAGACACTAATCCACGTTAAAGCGAGGATCTCTTATAGCACACTGAAATCATTCTTGCACAATCAGCTGTTCATTCCCTGCCAGAAACACACATTCTTACAGACTAAGCATCTCATGGTATATTTAGACCCGCGACAACTGCATGGCACATCTGCCTTTCCTTTCATTCCCATCGGCACGCTGGGAACACCACATGGCTTTCTCACACACACACACACACTCTATCTTTGTCTGTCTCACATGTTGTCAAGACCCTAAAACAGTTATCAGTGAAAAATCACTGTGATGAGATGAAAAGCGGAGCCTTACCAGTGAGAGCCCGTCCACAAGAGACACCAGGGTATGGAGGAGAGAGGAATGTGTCTACCCGACGAAAACCCAACGCGAGCCACCTCCCCGCGCTCTGCCACCAAATCAATTTCACACTCTCTCACCTCCCTGCCACTGTGATGTCATTCATTCATCCGTTTCCACCGTAGCCATGACAACTCTGCCGCTTGGAGCTGTTTTTTCTTTTACATCTGTCTTTCTCTCTCCCCTTCTTTCTACGTCCCTCCCCCTCTCCAGACCCCAGTGAACCCAGCCCACCTACTCCATCTGAAGGGGTACGGTTACACCCCTATCCTTACAAGCACCCACCCCCTATTCTCTACTATCACATCTCTGATGTAAAAAACGAGTAGGAGGGTACAAAACACAAAAAGGGGAGGTGCCTGAATTCACCTCATGTTGCGGACACACCCTGAAGAGTTTGTGGTCAAACAGGGATACTTTGTCAAGGCTGACATAAAGACAGAACTGGCAGACAAAGAGAGCTGGAAGGGAGACATAACAGAGCCTGACTAGGTGTGCCTGAAAATCTCTTGTTTAGACGTGAGCCAGCTGTCTCATTTGCACACAGAAAAACAACATATTGCAGAGTCTAAATGCTGATGCACAGATGCGTATGTCTGTAACTCCCTAACACACTCAGACATGCATAAGCACAAATGCTTAGCCCAGCAGTGTGGTGTGAGGTGATGAATAGCTAATGACCACCATCATAATTACTGCGGTGCTTCTCTGCTAATAATCCCCATGTTGACCTTGGAAAAGGGGGAGGAAAATCTGGTCACGGAGAGACAAATCAAACAAAGACACACACCTTTATCTGAAGCCGCCTCCTTTATTCAATTATTAGCCACCCACTTCTCCAGTCCACATTTATTTTCCCAGCAAGCCCTCTTCCCAACCGCCCCAGGATTCAGATGTTCATCACTGCTCTCTTAAACCATTTCACCCAGCACTCCTACCAATCGCCACCCAGCCGTTACATTTTGAATCTCCCTTCACCTCCCTTCATCTTCACCTGCAGGATTGAGAGAGCCTGCCAAAAGGCATTCAACCACCCAAACAAAGAGGGGAAGATCAAAAACGGGAAAAGGAAGACATATTAGGGTTAAAAAAAAATAAAAACATGTACTTGTCAGATGGTCACTGAGTGAGGAAAATATGGTCTGGAGTGGGACAAAGGATGCAGAAATACAGGTAATCAAGAAATTACCAAGTAAATGAAGAAACCTAAAGAGAGAAAGAAAAGATTGAGATCTCCTCTCTGTCACATCTCGTCACACAACATCTGGTTTTTAATTAGCTTCCTGTGCTTTTCTACTGGAAAATCTCTCCATCTGTCTGCATCGATCCCTCGCTCGTCATTCTTATTTTCTACATTACTTCTCTTTTTTAATGGGAGCTTTACCCAACCACCAATGCAGTAACACATTTTTGCTTCTCAGCCTTATTTCCATGTGTAGTAAATCATAAGTTTACTTCCACTCTTCACTGATAAATTCTAAATTATTGTAATGTCACATGGAAGTTTTGATTTGAATGCATGCTCCTTCTGCTTTAAAGTCAGTTTTCCTTGCAGGAATTTGATTCTAAATTTTTCTGTTCTTGCCAGTGCACTGCACAACTACCTTCAGCACTGATTGTAATAACTAATTTAATTAATTTAATGAATTAATGGTTTTAATGGGTTACATAACTGGCCAGACTGAACAATGACACAACTAGATGCAAAATGATTCTCTCTTCAGTCTGTTTGTGACTGTGTGAGAGTGTTAATACTCAACATACTAGATCTGTCGTAATGCTCCTTAATCTTTACGAATTGCCCTGGCACGAACCCTGACTTTGCAGTAATGCCAAGAGTCAGACTAGTGACTAGCTGAGCTGAAACGCCAGGTCCCATTTACTATGACGCTCAGCCATAACCTTGATTTAACAAAAACGTTCTTACACTAATCTACTTATAGGCCCTGTGTTACAGTGACTTAGTTAAGCTAAACACCCTCTACTCTGGAATAGGGTCAGTTGGAAAATGTAAAAAGGATGAATGTAAAATGGAGAAAAAGTTAGAACACAGAAAGATAGGTGGGAGAGGTTCAGGGGTGAGTGTGCATTACATATCTAAAGTGATGTACATCAGGGGCATGAAATTACCTGAGTTGTGGTTCAAATCACACAGACACACACATACACACACACACACACACACCTGTAAACCAAAATTCTGTCCACAGTATGATGAAATTTTGCTTTACCTAGACATTATCCGTCTCTTCAGAGCTTTTATCTGCACTTAAAGAAATGAGCAGAGAATAAAACAAAAAACGAGACTGACAGTCCTCTATCGCCCCTTCCTTCATACCTTCTCTTCCTCTATTACCCTTCACATTGATTCCTCTCTCGTTTCCATCCATGATGTTCCACCGTCAATCCAGCTATGCTGTATGTTAGTCTTCTTCTCACACACTCTACTTGGCTCTCTCTTTCATCAACACATCCTCCAACTCTCTCAATGCCTTTGTTTTCGACAATGGTTGGTTTGACACAGATCCATAGGAGATTAGCAGGTGGGAGTGTATCATAGCTTTGTAAGAGAGGCATCATGCCCCATTAAGTATTGACCTAATTTGATTAGGGTTGAATCTGAGAGATGACATGTTTGAAATCAAGCACACAAACATCACAGCGAGAACTTATCTTTCATCTCAGCATAAACTCCCCCCACGGCTTCTTGGATAGATCAAAGCAGTGTTTTTTTGTTTTTTTAAAAAGGGAATGCTTAACCAGTCTTGTTCAAATCATTTGCATGGCTCAGCAGCTGGGCTCATATTCAGCTCTCTAATGTAGCTCAGCGTAAATTCTTTCAGGAAGACCTAACTTTTAATCGATGCACTCCTAAAATCAATTCAGCTGCTATCCAAATGAATGTATAGTTTTACATGCGTGTATAACTATTGCATACCTGCAACTTGTCTCTCCTGATTGAAATGTATCTCAGTGTAAATCCTTTCAGGAAGACCTCACTCTTAATCAATGCTCTACCTTACTCGAATTAGCTGTTGGAGGCGTTCACCTTCCTGCTAAACCAATCAGAATCGTACACAAATGGCAAGGGCCAATCACAGAGTCACAACCCTACTTTAAAAAAAATCTGTTTCTCCCTTTTCTATCAGCTGTCGTTGCAGGCACCAATGGTGTCTAGATTCCATTGGAGGGTCTGATGGTTCTCTACCCCTATACATATATACGAAAATTCATATAGTGATGGAGCGTAATCGCCAAAGACTTTGTACATTCTGAGCTGTACAATAAACCTTATTTGCATATCTGCAAACATGTCTCTCCTGATTGAAATATACACTCTCTAGCTGCAGGCAGCAGACAACTTGTGTGCAACGGAGGGTCAATGTGTGTATGTGTTTGTGTTAGAAGCTTGATGGTGATGGGAGCAGTAAAGCAGTTACATTTCATGTGCTTGTCCTCATATACCTTCAGGGTGGGGAGAGAAACAGCTGCTTCATGAGCTACTCTCTTCCCTCACACTTCTTTCCGAGAATTACCTTTACTATCTTCCCGTCACCATCCTTGCCATGTCACACAATCAAATAATTTCAGCTCCCACTCCTATGCACAAAATTACCTACATCTACAAAATGTAAGTACCTGTACCTATGAGGCTATACCCAGATACTGACCCTGACTTAGATATTCCTTATGGACACGGTGTCCAATAATAGCCCTGGAAGGGGAACAAAGTCTGCAAGGACTCCAGTCACATCAGCAGCAGCAAGCCTGCAGTAATACGCGAAATCTTCTACAGAAAGATGAGGTCACATGGGGAACTGCATTCACCTCCTCTGACAAAGACTACCAACATATAGGGCCATCCATGCAGACTGCTCTGTTCTGATGATATTCTTTCATCAGATGGGAGAAAATCTCAGACCAAAGGTTTGGATTTAATCTTAGCCTGCTGGAAGTGTTCCACGCCCAAACAACATGTTGTTGCTGCTGCTGCTGCCAGTAGTGCTTCCTACCACCTGTCATTAGCTGCTGTTTAAGCCTGCCAACTGCCCAGTCCCATGGGCCTCCTTTACTGTACAAGAATAGTCTGGAATCTTCATCTCAAGATCATTTTTCAACTCATGCAGTCACCTGAAATATATAGGAAGACAAAAAAAGGCCAATTACAAAGGTTATGGATAACACTCCTGTTAATTTTACTTCTACACTTTCAAGAGTTTGATTCTATATAAAAACATAGTATATTAAGTTAATCAAAAGAAGATTAACTCAAGACAATTGTTGCTTGAATTTAATTAAGTAATTTAAAATAACATAAAATATTTGACATAGTTTCTTAAAAAGGGGAATTCCACCAGTTTTGCATATGTAATCCTGTGGAGTACGACTGCATATGGGAGAAAATAGGATGCGCAAAATCGGATAAACTGCCTCAACTGACTAGTCGACGCTGCATTACCTGCTACTAGCAAACACACCCGAATATCTGACTGAAATGTTGGTAGTCAAGTTGTAATGTGGTTTAGGTAATATAGCCGCTAAGTTTTGACAAATGTAATGGGTGGAATCAGAAAGACAATATCTCTGTTTCTACTGCTTGGACTTTGATTTATTTATTTTTTTTTTTTTAAACTGTCCATTGAGACTCCAACCATGTTAGAGAAGTGCAATGCTTATTATATATAATGAGTACCCTACACTTTATTTATGAGGCTTTTTGTTAGAATAATATAGACTAAACATAACAGACATCTGTCTCAGGTCATAGTTTGCCAATTATAAATAGCGCATATCGGTGTGGATTACAATTTGCACTAATCAGATTTGAGGGTGAAACCAATCTATGGCTTCCCCAGATGAACAGTAACCCCCTTAATCCCCCATCTGTCTGCCGAGTCAGCTGTCTGCCTTCTGAGGTCACTTGACTGATCCAACAGAAATGTTCCAGGTAACAGGTGGTGGCTGTCATTTCTAGTTTTGCCTCTCTGAATTTCATGCAGGTGTGATTTTTACAACCATGCCGCACTACAATGAGTAGGTATATTTCCCTTAATAATGCATAAAAGGTGTCATTTAAATCTTGCCAAAGCCGCACACACGGCTGGTGGGCTGCTTTACATGAGTAAAACAGTAGTGTGTGTGTGTGTGTGTGTGTGTGTGTGTGTGTGTGTGTGTGTGTGTGTGTGTGTGTGTGTGTGTGTGTGTGTGTGTGTGTGTGTGTGGGGGGGGGGACAAGTCTTTGCCCAGCCATCCTATTCTCCACATCCTTCTGCTCTTCATCCTCATCAGCTCATAAATCAACCCAGAATTATCAGGGAGGGTGGTGACTAAGTCTTGAGACCATGTGGCTCAACAGCTGACCATAGCGTAGGGGACTGTGCTGAGTTCTGACGCAGACCACAGACTACAGCTTCATGACTTTAGCCTCTTACTGGCTACACCCAATGCAGCTCGCTTTGTCATGTTCCATATAAGAGACATATGAAAGAAGAACGACAAGGCAGAAGGCAACTGCTTGAAAATTGCTTATTTTTTTTTTAAGAGAAAATTATACTTCGACGCAAAGCTGCCATACAAAGAGGCCAACAATATGGCTCAGAAGGAGGACAGATGGGTGTAACACGCACGCACGCACACACATACACACACACACACACACACACACACACACACACACACACACACACACACACACACACACACACACACACAAGAGCTGGGCAATCAAATCACGATATTTATGACCAAATACATCAATGTTGATATTGTGGCCATATTGTAAGGTTGACTATTGGTGCTTGCATAAAAAATTAACACAATGACAGTTTTGATAAATAATCACCAATAATGTGGATACAAGTGGATAAAGGCAAACAATAAAACAGCTAGTAAGTCTGTACTAGTCTGGTAAGTTCAGAAAATTATATCACTTTACTGTAAGGCAGCCTTCATATAACCAGGAAAAGACAACACTTGTGTCATATCATGATAATACGATATCCAAAATTTAAGCCGATATCCAGCCTCATAATCAATGTCGATATAATATTAATATATTGTCCAGCCCTAACACACACCCACACATCTTGTTGAAAGGGGGGCTGTGGCTGAAAGGGTTGGTCCTCCTCCTTGCACATCAGCTTACCACAATTGATTTTTTAAAAACATTGTTAAACAGTTACAACTTTGCATCATATTGTCCCAAGGGCTTACACCAATAACTTTAACACACATACACACACATTATCTCTCTCACACACACAAACAGCCCTCAGCCATCTGAATGAGGCCATCTGTGAGCTCCTGTGAAACAATAGAGTTTTGTGGGGTGACAGGCGGAGTGAAGTTCTTGTCTGTTACTCAGCGACGTTCTGTCACACCAAACAGAAAAAGCTTTACAGACGGTTCTCCTCACTGCCCGTTACAATGCTTCTGTATGCCTCTTTTACTTTTTCTGTCTCACTCTCTCTTACCACTGACACACAACCGCACGCTGTACGGGTGAAAGCTGTCCAAGGTCCTCTGAATCTGGGACGATTCCAAACTGACATCATGTATCCCAAAGGCTTTTTGGAGGAGCCTGTGTTACTGTGTGCAGTGATCAAGCCCACAAACCTGTTTTTACTTTTTCTGTGCTGCCAGCCAGCACACATGCAACATCTCAGGACAAAAACAGCATGCAAAAATGGAAAAAAGAGAAAGAAACTAAAAGGCCAGTCTACAGACAGACGGTGGCCATTTAAGAAGAGGTCTTTACCTTGGAAAGCATATAAAGCAGAATGGATGCAGACAGAAGCAGATATTTTACTCTTTGTGATGTGTGTTACAAAAACATATACATGCAAAGAATACAGCATTCAAAATCATAATCCCAACAAATTGCCAATAGCCAAACATTGTGCCATCAGGCCTTCTGTGAATGGTAAAACAGAGAAACTCAAACACTTTCACTCACAGCTAAACAACACTCAAACAGGAGACAAGTGGCACCATACCTCACTGTAACATTTTCACTGCAGTTCTTGATGCTTTCTTTTCAGCTAAAAAAATAACATCCAGAAACAATCTGGTATCAGCTGCAAAGATCTGAAAGATTCAGAGAGTGAGGGGAAAAAAAATACTCCCAACGCCAACTCGCTCTACATCTACACCCATAGACTAAAATCCTCCACTGACATCCCACCAGAAAAAGGGTAAGAGAGGGAGAGAGGGGAGTGTGCCAGTTTGGGTGAATAAGGGGGGAGTAGTTGAAAGGGAGAGAGAGCATGAGTCAGTGAGAGACAGAGAGAGATTTAGGAATCTGTCATTGAGAGCATGTGTGTTTTTGAGAGAGAAAAACAGAGAGGAAAACGGGAGTTCAAAACTAATTACAAGTGCTTATCACAAGCCCATGAGCAGCTGGTGGGAATGTGTGACATAGGACTTCACACTACACTCTGATGTGCTTGTAGCCTATGTGTGTACTTGCTGTGTGTTTATTGTTAGGGGGAGGAGAACCAAACTCTCAAACAATGAGCTATAAGTGAAACCATGTAGTGAAAACAGTAGACAGACAGGACATGAAAGCTGTGCAGAGCACATGTGCCAAGCAAAAGAACAACCGTACTACTACATGCCTTCTCATTCCTTAACTCCAAGGATGGAAAGAGTACCACGATATTTTACTCAAGACAAAGTAAAATTACTTAAAAATGTACTCAGATGTAAGTAAAAAGTAGGTGAGTAATGGTATTTGTGACAACTATATTAAAGAAAAGTGCATTAACATGTCAATGTACGCACATTTCCACTGATACAGTTATCAATACAAGCTAAAACCTCCTTCAGTGCAGACTATCAAGAATTAACCAGAAAACGTGATCAATTCAGACAATAACACAATTACCAAATAAAAGAGGCACCATGGCGGGCTCAGGAAGCATTATGGGGCATATAGCCAGCATCGCTGTTTAGAATAAACCATCACAAAGCCAGCCAACACAGATGTAAAGTCAGTAAACTCAAGCAAAAATACAACATACAGATCTTACCAAATTCTCTAATATTCTAGTTCTATGGTTCACACAACGCAATATGTGTCTAGGTAACACAAAGTTGTCGATGCTTTGACCGCTAAATCCCCCCCTCAGTCTGCTTTAGGTTCAACTTCTTTATCTTCTTCGTCTAATCTCCATCCATAAACCAGTCCACTCAGCATCTCTTTCCCGCTGCACACCAAAAATTCAAAAAGTTGAACAGCAGAAAGGTCTTTCGCACACCTCACAAGGGTAAAACGTTCTAGGTAACGTTAGAAACCACACTATTTCAGCTAGATCCAGAATCGGTTGGTCCAGACTGAAATACAGTATAATTATTTCCAGGAAATGATATTAATGCCATTCCCATCAGTTGCACTTTGTGTTTAGTGCTACTTAGCAGATGTAGCATTCTTAGAAAGCATTCTTAAATTCTAAACCAAGTTGGTAAACTTAACATTAACGCTATCTGCTAATTTGCATCATCATAGCAGTGTTATTGTGACCACGTTAGCATGCTAATGTTAGCATATAGCAAGCCCCGCTGTGCCGAAGTAGCCATATTTCCAAAAACCAGATTTCCTCACCTTTCCACACTTTTGTTCACCAACATTTTTGTCACTTAAATATTCGAAATGAACAACATACCAACATTTATCATGTACATAAAAAAAAACTGAGGAAAAGATAGTAAATACCTAAAATGACTTTCATCTGTCTTTTAACAGTACTATTGCGAAACGCTAGTTGAATAATTGTTAATGTACCGTTAACATAACGTACACCTACCGTATTGGCTTGTTCTGTGTGCCATCGTATAGCTAGTTGAACAACTGTTACTGTTAACATAACGGACACCTACCGTATGGTCCAGTGTTAAAACACGGTACTTTATCATTCCATATGCATCTTGCACGCTGAATTTGCACTATGTCTATATGACCAATAAAACTGATTGTGATTATTGTATGTTTTGTAATTTTTTATATTGTATATTAACGTTTTAAATCCCATCAACTTTGCCTCTTCATTAATTCCTGCTGAGTTTAAAGTAATAGTACAATTGGTATCATGTTTTTTAAAGGTTAGAGGACGTTAGGATAACGTTGGGGGAACGTTCGCTAAAGTTTGTAACGTTAAGATAACGTAAAAACGAACGTTCCTAGAACGTTAAGAAAACTTTCCGATCAACAAGCACACAACCAAAATACAACCAAACCTAACCATCAGGGAATGTTCCCCCAACCAAAAACAAACGTTCCCAGAACGTTCTGGGAACCAAATTTTTTTAGCTGGGACGTTTAGTTTGTTGATGTGTTTATGCGTTTGCACAAGATACAGTGCTCCCCTAGTTTTTTTAAATGAACTGGTGGAGAGATCAGAGGACAGTTGGCAAATGAAATGTATGAGATGACATTTATATTCCCACAGTCCCACAGCCCCTAGGTTTGTTTGTGTGTGTGTGTGTGTGTGTGTGTGTGTGTGTGGGGTGGGGGTGTCATCATACATCCATGCTCTGTGTGCCTCTGCCAAAGCTCCATCTTGGAACAATAAAGCAAAGTGTGGGAGTCAGGAGATGGAGAGAGAGGAAGGGGGGGCAGATTTGTGGCAAACCAAAATCCTTCCCTCCTCTCCTCCTGTAATAGGCTGATGTCCTTGAGAAAAAGACCAAGAACAAAAGTAAAACCAATCAAGATGAGCTTGAACGGAGACAACTTTTAAATCTGCTCTTACTTTTCTTGCACACATGTGCAGATTGCAAGCCTGGTGTTTCATCGTGGTTTGATTCCGGCAGGGGCAGAACCGTATATAGATCATCTTGTATTCCAAGCAGATCCTAGTCAGGGAAGAGAAAACATTCTAGATCTAACACTGTTACAACCAAATAAACCTCTCATTCTGCCAGTCAGTCACTTTTTTTCAATCAGGAACAATTATTGTCTTCTGAAGCTGAAATTCTATAGCATGGCAGGCACAGAACTTGGTGAGTAGACAATCCAGTTTGTTGATAAACCAAATCCGCACTTAAATGGGAAATCCACACAATGCTGCTGCCAGTTCAGCTAGAAGGCTCTGGATCAGCCTGATTACTTTGGTCTGACTGCAACAGATCAAACTAATCCCAAAATACTAGAGGAGTATGTACACTAGACAACCGTGTAGTACACTGAAGCACAGTGAGACAATGTGAGTGCTGTACATTTTGTCAGTATTTAGGGGGGGAGGGACAATGGAAGTGCACGTGTGTATGTGCAAATCTATGTCTACTTGCAAAAGCCACAGTGTGTGTTTGTTGTTATTTGCTGCTGAGAGTATCCTGGGTTTAATAATCAGGATTCAGGGATCACCTTTAGCCCCCGTCATCAGTCAGACCTGTCCTAGAGCTTCCAAACAGGGAGAGAGGGAGGAAATGAAAAGGACAGATGGAGACACGGAGACGCTAAGGTCAATGTTTAACAGAAGTGATGCAGCCTGAAAAATCGGAGAATAAAAGAGAAAGACTCTAAGGGACTGGGACTAATGAGTCCACTAAATGTTACGCCTATCTCATACAAGCAATCAAAACAGTCGGTACTCTTGAGAAATGTACAGTACATCAAACAAAATTAAATATGAGGTTATCCTGCTTACTGTACACCATGTGGGTATTTTTTTACGTTGGTGAAGACTGTGCCTGCACCAACGTAAAAAAGTGTTTGGTATATTTTTTTCCTGCCTTGTTTTTTAAAGATTGGTCTGATTCTTAAAAGCAGACTTTACAATTTACACTGTTTTTGCATTAGTGTGACAATATGTCAACGCTCTAGCTAAAAATAGATTTAATAATGTGTTAAATATTCTACTGCTAATGGTGTTCAAACTATTACTGATGCGCTAAGACACAAAATCTAATAATTGTAAAAACAAATGTTGTCTTAGTCTGTTTTAAAACTGTATTTGTGATACAAATCTGCTTTTTTTGTCCTACAATAATATTAATAATTATACGAATGCACTCTCAACATGTGTGTGTGTGTGTGTGTGAACTATACACAGTACCAGCATGTGTACACAGCAGGTCTCATTTCCTGATTCTCCAGTCAGATGCTGGTTTCTCTTTTGAGAAGCAAGCCCACAATGACATCAGCTTCCGCCAACACACCAGCCGTCACCATGGCACCACACAAAGACATTTCTGGCCCAGCGGGAAGGGGAGTATCATGCTTGACATGTTTATACGAGAGGTCTATGTTCCCCTCTTCTCTCATACCCTACTCCCCCTCCTTCTTTTTGTTGAGTGTTTGTACAGCCGCCTGCTCTGTTTACCAGACCATCAAAAAGCTTCTCTGACTTCCACGGCTGTAGTACCCTGGGTCTGGCCTGTCCTGCTCTCTCTATCTGTTTTAGCCTCACAGCCTCTCTCCGCTCCTCCATTTGCTCTTCCACTAATGGACACTGCTACTCATTAAGTCCATTTGAAATATTGCTTTCTCAGCCTTCTATTTTAGACTTTATTCCTCCATCTCCTTCATTTGGTCTCTTTTCTTGTTGAATGGAGCCATGACTCCAAGGGCAAAATGCCTAGTGAAGAAGTGACCACCCACTGGGCTTTGACTAACTCTTTGCCCCAATGAACAGAAGGCCTGTGTGTATATGTGTGTCTTTGTTACACAGAGAGGGAGAACCGGACGTTACAGAGAGTGGCAGGTTGGGGAGAACACCAATGCAAAAATGTGTAAATGTCAATCTTTACAACAACAAAAAAAAATCACAAAATGCTGACCTAGCTTAAGCAATACTGAGAGGCATGTTCGCTCTCTTCCACTGAGTAAAATATATTTTTAAAAGGCCAAGTTTATTTGAATAAGCTACTTTATTGCGGTTTATCTTCAGAGAATTTAGAATTATGCCACAATTTTTTACATTTTAAAGAATCTGTGACTAAATTATGGTTTATGATTGACTAATCTTTTTTGTTTTATTTTATTTGAAACTGAACTGTAGTTTGCAGTTTGGTTTTGTTCTTAGACAAAGGCTATGAGCATTAGCCGAGGATAAGTCAGTTTCAAAGACAAAAATTGGGGTAGGGAAGATGTCCCTAAGGCATTTTGCCACGTCCCTTGATGTGAATTTTTTACATTTGCATAGTTATCAGAAAACAAAAGTTTATATTTTGCTCCAAATCTCCTAGTTGAATTACCACAGTGTATTTGTGTGTCTGAGTTACATAGGGTTAGTCTCTCATTGCCAGACCTTCCTCCACAATGCTGCAAAGGAAGGTCTGGGTAGTCCACCCAGGATTCCAGGATGGGAAAAAAACACACTTGGTTCTTTAAACCAATCACAAATGTCCTGGGTGGCTAAGTTCCAGACATAATGATGGTGCCTCTGCAAAATAGCCTCTGGAAGGAACTTGTTTTGGTGGAAAATGTGTACGTTCAAAAGTTGTTTTAGTCATGCAACAGAAAACTCAGACAGAGCATCTAGCTGTCTCAATTTACCTTGCAGAAATCTGAGAGGCAATTAACCATAGTCCTCAGAGTTTAGAATGCCAACACAAAGAAAACGGAAGGTGTGGGACATCCGGACTAAAAAGGGAAATCTAGCGGAATTTCCGGCTGCACCTCACCAATCCCGGAAGTGGAACGTCGTCGATATACAGTATGCTACATGTGGGGCTTCTAGATGCTATCAACACATCTAGATACATGTTTATAGCATCTAGAAATATAGTTCAATGAAACTATATTTCCAATCAATAATATGTGTTTAAGTGAAGTAGAGGTGGGTGATATGCTTGCGATTAATATCAGTGTTGATATTTTTTCAATATCTATAATCATGCAAAGTTATGTAAAATAAACTGATTTTAAATGCTGTCAACTGTGCACTATTATGCTTTTCATTAGGCAAAACTGTTCTGTGTAAAACAAAACAGACCATTATTTTGAAAAAGAAATTGCTGTGTATTTCTGCAGCAGAAATTTATAGAAGAATAACATGATGTGACTATGACAATTTGATTCCACTCTATTAAAAATAGCACTAAATTATCGCCAAGTGCTATATAATCTACTTTGAATATTATGTATGTTAATTCTGACACCACATTATATGTAATTTCCATGTATACAAATAATTCAAACAATATTTGGTTGTGAAACTGGGTATACAGTTATGGTAATCCATTGTTCAAAATGTGTCTGAATCCTGCCCTGGATGTAACTCCCTCTCCCTCTAGCTTACCATGAAGAATCACCCACATTTCACTATTTCCTCCAGGCTGCTCAGGCATAACAAACACCTTTGAATGTGCAGACATCTTCTGCCTCTATCTAAAAATAGGCACTTTTAGTTCCACTGTTCCTGCTCAACCTTAGCGACGTTCTGCTGCCTGGCAGGATATTCTGCCATTCTTTTCTAAACATGGCCAACAAAGAGATAACCTCCACTCCGATTCCAGATAATGTCATATATTGCGCAACAACTATCACTTTAATGAATCTGATCATTTTAATCAGTTAGACATATGCAGTATAGGTAAACTGAAATCATGTTATGGTTAACAGATTAAATATATGTTCAAATATCTAAAATAACAAAGCAGATAAGAACAGTTTAAGTAATGCTGCTGTAACAGTAGGAAAGATTATTGATCAAAACATAAGAATGACACACAAGTAACACATCTCTTTAAAGTTAAATATCTTGCCATATGTTGGTGATTATTTGAGGTAACAAAAGGACTTTATTTTGACAGTTATTACAATTTTTGTCATGATGTGTTGTAGAAATGAAAATAATACAGCTGTAGCTAGGTGGATGTATTTTTTACAAGTAAAGACATCAACTCCTAGTCCCCTTCATGTCCCATCAGGCTGAACAGCTAGGAGGAACCGTCTATCATTCAGCCTGTACTGAAATATCTGCTTCCTGTATTCTTCTCACCTCATAGATCAGGCGAGGACACCAGAACTATGCCCTTCTTGCTCCCATTATGGCACCTCTTTCCCACCACAACAGTGTCCCTTGGGTCCAAAATTAGGTGACACATTTCTAAGCCAGTTTTACAGCACCCATAAAGGTGGCATCTCCATATAGGGACACGTTGGCTGTGGAACGAGGGATCAGCAGCTCCAAGTGGTCCCCAACCTCCAGCTTCACAATACCTGAGGGATGCAAATGTAATGTTGTTTTCTTGCCATAAACAGCTATCACCCATACCCATACCCAATACCCATAGCCAATCCACCCACACACACACCCACACACCCACACACACACCCACACACACACACACACACACACAAGCTTGACTGAAACACACTGACTGACCTTCCATAACAGCTGTTGCAAAATATTTTTAATAAAATAGGGGGAACATAGCTTGACATACACAATAACTCAGACTCACCTCCTGTGTAGCAGGTGTTGTAAGAATGAACGGGGTTCATATTCTGGATGCAGCGGAACAAGACCACATACTGAGGCTCGTCTCCCACCACATTCCTCTTCCTCCTGATCACCACATGACCCATTGCAAAGGTGCTGTCCATGTAGTAGACCTGAGCACATTAGAAATACCAGTACATGGTGGTATGGTATGATGCAAGGGTGTTAACATGTATAAACATTCAGGTGGGTGAAATAATATTTATTGTGCAGGTATCATTTGCATTGTCTCTCTGTATCTGACCTTTCTTCAAGGGCTGTCAAACAACTGCATGCACACCCATTTTTCTGCAATGTATGTAGACTTAATACCCTACTATGTCAAATCTGGCCAACAGACTAGCAGCGCCTCCCTGTGGAAAAACTATGAAATGACAACAAACAGACCTACCTGACTGTACACAAAGTAGAAGCCCTCCTCTCTGACTAACATGCTGTCTCTGTCTTCCTCCAGGGCAGAGCCTCTGCTCAGCCCAGCCTGCCAGGGAATACCTGTGTGCGGCTCCGCGTTATATTCTGATAAAAAAAAAAAGAGTCTATATCAGAAAACATGTCAAAGCACTTAAAGCTAAACCTGTATCCTGACAGTCAACCTGTTTTGAATCTGTTAACGGAGCCTGATTGGGGTATCAGTTTATATGTTTATATACATTTTAGTGTGAAATATAGTACTATTATATATATATATATATATATATATATATATATATATATAGTAATGATGGGTACTTTTTTTTGGGGGCATTGTTAGGCCTTTATTGACAGGACAGCTGAAGAAGTGAAGGGGGAAGAGAGAAGGGAAATGACATGGAGCATAGGGCTGCAGGTTGGAGTCGAACCCAGGCTCGCCGTGGAAGAGTAAACCTCTGTATATGGGCACCCACTCTACCAACTGAGCTATCCAGGCGCCCATAATGGGCACATTTAATGTAAACTTCCAAAGGTCCAAGAGTAATATAAAATTGTAAAATGACAATAAAAACTACATCAATTTCAATTCTATTACAAATAACCAAACTATCATAGCCCAGGTCAGGCATACTGTACCTTTCCGGAAGGTTTTCCTGCTATTGTTTGCCAGCAACTGCAGGCAAGGCTGAGAAACTATGATAAAACATAAGAGAAATTTAGACATGTTAAAACTGGTCAGCAGGTTTCTTACAATCCTAACGCTTATTCCATGGCAGTCTGTCTTTTTTCTTGTGCTCCCGCCCTTTTTACATTTTGGGCAGAATCCCATTGACAAAGTCAGCACTTAGCAACAGCAACATACTAAATATTGGTGTCCTGACCCCAGGGATTTTTAAATAGTTGAGCTGATGATAAACATATTAACACCAAACCGACCCAAAGATCCAAGTACTTTTTGGTTCTTGTAACAATTTTTAAGGAACTTAAATGTTCCTTCAGTCCATTGTTTAGGCAAGTTAGTCTGCGGACGTATGAAAAAAACAATTAACATGATGGGACAAGGGTTGCTGGTGGTTGCAGGGATAAACACACACTGCAGCCTGCAGTTCAGTGTGCTTGCTCTTTTCATCTAAAAAAACAAAAAAAAAAAAACCTTAAAAACAACATTGATTTTGTCTCACCGTGTGCTTCAGAATGTAAAAGCTGTGAAACAATCAGAAAATAACATTTTATTTAGCTCATTCACAGCACCACGCCTCCGCCCGAGACACACGTCTACTGCCTGCAGTTCATTTTGGCTGCTGGCTCAAGCGATTCTCTCTTTCTCTTGTCTTTTTTCAAAATGAGTCGGGAACCCAACACAAATGCCTAACTTTACTTTTAATCTCATCAATCAAAGAGAAATGTTCTTCCCTCGTTAAAATGGTCATAAATTGACACTAGAGTACTTCCTAGTTCTATGAATCAAGCAGTAGGCAGTCACCGACGGTTTTACAAATAGTACTATTCCCTCAAATTAGGGCCTTTTTGACCTTCACGCTTGGCTAATAGTTTGTTTTTAAGAGGACAATGTTTTTGGATAGTTTTTTATTTTCTAAATCACAGATCTAAGGGTAGAGTCAGCTGAGAAAAAATGGTAAAGCCCTCAGACATTTTGTGAATTTTAGCTATATAAAAAAACATTGTAACATAGAGCATGATCATATAAAATGAATGAAGACCTTAATCACCACCTTAAACACTAGAAATAAAATTGGTCACACTTGAATATATTGCATATTCTTTTTGCAAGTGAACCAATGAATTTGTAAATACCACCAATCTTGCACTCTATGCAGATTAACTAAAGGAACTAATAGCCTCATCTTACGCATTGGCAGTGAACTGTCAGACTCAGGTGCAGCCTACCGTGTCTTACCTATTTTCTCTAATCCGGAGACCAATCTTCTCCTCCTTATTAGGGTGGAAGTTTTTTGAGACCCAGGTTGGTGCAGGGACTCTTGGCTGCTCCTCCAATTGATATTCTCAGTCTAAAAAACACAATACAGTTTGTAAAAAAATAATACATGCTGGTAAAATGCTGTCTTTACAATCCTGTGCAGTTGTGGATGTCCTGACTCATTGTCTCTCACCTGGCCTGCATGCTTGGCCTCTCGCCCCTCTTCTCTCCTGCGACAAACCTCTGATTTAAGACCCTCTACCTCAGCTCTGAGGGCCACCAGTTGGTACAGGGACAAAGCTGAAAGAGAAGAGGAGGTGACAGCAGCTAGCGTCAGCAGGAAAACTGGCCAGGACAGCCTCCCTTCATCTGTCCTTTTTCTAATCCCAGGCTCTACACAAGCCATCGCGGGCCCATACAATCTCCAGAAATCTCACACTGGCAGCATGACCTGTCGTAGGCCTGAACTACGCTGCCTCTCTTCTGACAGACTGGGTCTAGCAGTGGTTGATGTTTGCTTCTGTCATCAATGTTGTCTATAAAAACTCTAGCTTTACCTTAATGTCTGTCTAAAAGCTCAACTGACCTCCCTAACTCTCTTTGTCCTTCAGTAGCCAGTTCCACTTGAGTCTGAGTGACAACGCAGAACAAATACTGTACAAAAATGGCAAAACAGCTTCCCCTCTACTGTTCCGCTCAGCTAACCACACTCAGCTTCCTGCCTGACCAGCAGCCTTGTCAACTCTCTCCCCTTTCTCTTCATTTGGCTCCCTCAAAATGATAAAACACATCTCAGCTCATCCACATTCTAAGAAATAACCAATGTGATCATTACAGAGTGAAAACCGGAAGGTCAGGTTGACAGTTAGATAAGTGAGTCAGGTCCGGAAATGTGACACAAATGACATTTGAATTAAACATTAGAATTTGACAGCTAGAGGAGCGAACACATACTGAAAGCAGGAAGTACAAAAAATACTTCCACTTTGAATGGCAACATAACACTGGAAAACAAACTAAGTGGGATTCCTAGAATAAAAAAGTGAACTGATTCCAGGTTACATAAATTATTTTAGAACTGTGACATTAAAAACATTTTTTCAAAACACATAGAACAAGACAAGCAATTTAACGTATCAATTTATTGCATGTTACAGTACAGAAAATAGAAAGTGAAAGTGTGCTTAGAAAAGAATGTCTATATTTTGATATAGAAAAAAACATTAAAGTCATATGGGAAAATCACTCAACCTGACTGCTTCATACCAAAGATAAAGTTGATCATTCAGATGTCTGACTGTTCAGATATCCCATTAATGTTTCTTCACTGTGGAGTCATGGTAGATGTACACAAATAATGTCGACACTGTGCAGGTCCATTACAGAAATTTGCCAAGACTCACCGGGATCACATGCCAGGTTCCGAATGCAAATTCAAAATTATGCCAACACTTCCAAAAGCATTAATTCCATTCTATTAACAATAATATGAACATATGAAAATATGTTCCATGATGCATTTGCAGAATACCTGGCAAATGATTTTCTTTATAAAAAGAAATGAAGAGACATTCAGTTTGATTCCATTTCTTCAACAGTAACAATACATTTGGATAGCATATAAACCCAAAATTCTAGTTAATTTTGCTTCAGGCAAGCCACCAAAACAATAAGTCAAATGAATGATAAGTTCCCACATCTTTACTTGAATGAAGATATGGCGCAATGCAAACTAACAGCTGGTGTGTAAAACAAAGTGTGTGGAACTAAATGAGTATATTCATATAATGGAATTCAGAGACAATATGCTCTACCAACATATAAGGAGCTAAATCTAACTGAGTTTATGGGTTTGAAATAAAACAAAAATGTCTGAAACTGTTCTGTGTCACTGGTTGGCAAAAGTCACAACAGAAGTTGAAAAGACCATCTATAAAGTATTTCTTGTAAAGCCCACTTGTTAATTTAAGACCATAATTTACATTCATAGTAGCCTTTAGACCATTTTCAAGTTCACACTGACAAACAAATTTGGTCTTGTTAGAGTTTGTTTAGCATACCGTTTACAAACAGTATCAAATATGGCTAAGGAGGTCTGTGTTCAAATGGCTTTAGTACCACTGCAGTGCAGCATGCTGCATTTGGAAAGCAAGAGCTGATAAGTGTTTTAACAATCAGACTCAGCTCCACCTGTTGGAAGACATGCAGGAAAGGTTAATTAGCTCAATAAAAGCCCTCCAATTGAAATTGAGTATAGCCATTTTGCCACATGAGAACCTAGAATACTCCAAATAACAATTATGATGCTGATAATATAAAACAAATAATCACACCATTAGATTAAAAAAGATCACACGTCATCTTTAGATAGGTTTGGATTTTTTTTGAAGACTGCCTGTCACATGCCCTTGTTTGTATGCGGACAGAAATTGGTTGCTTACTTGTGAAATTTGAGTGTAAGAGCAAATGTTCCTTACCAAACTACAGGAGCAATCATTGCTATATAGCAACTACAGCTCATTTAACAGTAAAGAATATCCTAGGGATGTGCAATTAATCTTTCTGCTCCAAACAATCTCAAAAACAGAGTAACCAAGAAAAATTATTATAAGTAAACGCTTATGTTGTCCTTTTCTGAATGGAGAAAAAAAAAAAAGCTCTGACGAGAAAAGTATTAGAAGGAATTTCACAGTTCAAGGTGTTTTCACTGTTGATTCGTTTAACTATTGTTTTTTAATTTCAATAATTACATCTTTCCAAAAGTCAATGAGTAATCGAGTAAAATAATATGTACGAATCTTTCCATAATCAAGCAGACCTAGCCCTGACATTTTGACAGGGAGAATATTTTATAGCTTATCTAAATAGCACTGAAACAGAAGTAGCTTGACAGGAAATAAGTTCTCAAGTTATTTTTGACAGGCAGGAGTAACAAATATCACACTTATCTTACTGACCACTTTATCTCAGCACTCAACCTTTTTACGGCTGAATACAATTATTCAACATGTTTCTAATGCTATGTGCCAGACAAAATTTGTAAGGGTATATATCAATATGAAATCATGTCATGCCAAGCTGCTGCAAGGACTCACCACGTTACTCACCAAAAAGGGAAACAAAAACATCCTTATTCTCCTCAAAGTATTGCTCAGAAGGTGTTAGCATACATAACTCAACACTTGGGTAAATCTGAACAAAAGAAAAGTGCAAGGTTATGTATTAACAAAGATATATACAATATAGGCCTAGATGTTAGCAGTATCAGAAGAAGTTTAATTTTAATTCCAGTAGTTCAGTTTTCACTGTAATATTGTAGGTCCTCATATGGTCAATATGTGAGGAGCAATTGTTTCAGTGATTTAAATTCATTTCTGTAGACCCGAAGACCCATTACAGCAAATATGTTGTGATTGCAGTGTGGGCATGTATGATCTGGCTTCAGTCATTTAAGGTCATAAATACATGCATTCATAGCTGTAAAACAAAAGGACATTGCTACCCTCTCTTCAAACCTTAAAATAGTCAAATCATTTGAACAAATGTTACATTTACAGAAAGGTAGAAAGAGTTAAATAAAATAGAAACCCAGAGAAAAACACTTATATGTATATATATATTTTTTTACATTCTTTCTAAAAAAAAACAAAAAAACAACCGTAGTCCACAATCAGTACATTACTTTTTCTTTCAGATAATGGTGACACTAGATGAGGGCTGGGCATTCTCCTCATGGGCATGGCTCTTCAGCAGGTCTTTTATAAACTGCTCCAAAGCCGCAAAGTAGCCTTGACACTGCCATGTGTCGTTGTGTGTGCCCTCTGGAAAGATAGCCAGGCGTTTAGTCCGCGCAGGAGACAGCTCATACAGTTGTTTCATCATGACAGGTGGGATGAGCTGGTCTGACAGACCAGACACAAACAATGAGGGCATGCGGCACAGCACCACCTGTCGATAGGACAGGAACTGATTCCTATAGCACCACAAAGGCAGCAGGCGCATTGGCAAGAAGGAGAAGAGTGTTGCTGCCATGTGGGGGATGCTGAGGAAGGTGTTTTCAACAATAATGGCTGCGACACGGTGAGGGTTGACTGATGCTAAGCGCACAGCCACAGCACCCCCCAGTGAGCGGCCAAATAGTACCACCTTTGTCTTGTCCAGATCAGGACGGGTCATGACATAGTCCAGTGTGGCCTCTGCATCCAGGTACAGCCCATCCTCGCTGGGCTCTCCTCACTTTTCCATAGCCACGGTAGTCCACCAGCACCACATTGGTTTTTAGATTGACCAGCATGAGCAGGGCGTTTGGCACCCTGTGACCGATATTACCTGCATTACCGTGGAAATATAGGATTGTAGGTGGAGCAGAGGAAGTGGGGCTGCTTTGATTGCCAGGGGTGACTCCAGGAGGTGTGTCGCCTCCTGTATAGCGAAGCAGGATGAGGTTAAGCTTTACACCGTCCTTGGTACGAATGTTCACATTTTCATGAGGGATTCCTGTTGGCAAAGGAACATAAAGGCGAGAGGAGGAGGGCTGGTCAGGGAAGTAGAGGAGCACATCCTGAAATTTGTAGAGGATGCCTGCCACAGAGGCTAGGATAAGAGCTAGGAGGAAGAATCCGCCATACAGGTGGAAGGTGAGGATGAGAGCCAAAAGGGAGACTCGACATGCACCCCAAGACCAGGAGGCCAAAGTCAAGGTACAACGCTCCACTGCCCCCCACAGCCTCCAGGGCTTCTCCATCGCTACACAAGAGCTGAGTCACAGGACACACACTCTGAGAACCAAAGAAAGAGTACAGGGGAGAGAAGGGCAAGTGGGTGAATATAAATGTTCATTAAGGAAAGTATTTAGCAAAACATCTTTAGTTATATATTGCATATTTAATCTAACAATGAATGCAAAAACCCAGTGTACAATGGTGACCATAAGAGGAAAAACCTCTACTCATATTTGAGAATCTGTAACTTAATTTGTATACATGTACTTGTATTGTTATGCCAGCAAGCTAGCTAAATAAATAATAGGGCTGGGAATCACCAAAGGCCTCACGATACGTCATCACCATGAGACTTATGTCACAATACGCTATTATTGCAATTTTAAATATACAGTGAACCCTCGTTTATCACGGGGGTTACGTTCCAAAAAGAACCCGTGATAGGTGAAATCCGTGAAGTAGTAACCTTTTTTTTTTTACCATTATTATACGATGAAATACTCCATTATACACTGAAACCAAAGAAAAAAAAACTTTTTACGGGCCGAGCATTTGTTTAACAAATAAAAGTACTGTATAAACGTTTTTTTACAAATAACTACTGTACTGTAAAATAATAATTTTAATCATCAATACGAACTGAAGGCTTCAAATTGCGGAGATCAGCACTCCCCGCCCCCGACCAGAGTCATTGGAACGGGATAAAATGAAAAATGATTATGAAAACAAATACAAAGTAAAGTACAGTAGGAAAAATAGTGACTCGGTGTATTTCCTGTTCTTCTGACGGAGCCGCTGCACCCCGACTCCGCTCTGTAGCGTTTTTTTCTTCTAAAGCCCGCGGTGCAGGTGTGTTTCTTCAAGAGAAGAACATAGTTATCGGTAGTTGTTGTCGCTCTTTTTTCTTCTGGGCAAAAAGATTCTTATAAACCGACATGCCACCATTGATTATGTTTGCAGAATGCAGAACACAATGCACGATGCAAATCCGTGAAGCAGCAAGACCGTGAAAGGTGAACCGTGATATAGCGAGGGTTCACTGTATTGCGATATTCTGTAATATATTGCAATTACCTTTCTTCCAACTTTAAATTTTTCCCAATTTCAAATTATGACCCCAAAAAAGGAAACTTTTTTATCAACATCTGTTTTATCTAAAAAGATAGTTTGTTCATCTCACACAATATTATTGCTGCAAAATGGGATTGTCAAGCAGACAACACACACACACAACACATACAATATATAATAAGATTGATAATTGCCATCTGTGTATTGATACAGTATTGCCATGGAAAATATTATATTAGTAAAAATGTATTCCAGCACCATTTGCACTTTTGTCTTGCTATTTACAGTCCTCATAAAGCTTTGTTTACATGTGAATGGATGTGTATGCATATGTAGCTATGTATTTTTATGCTTAAGTACAAACTTATACAGTACATAGTAGTCAATTGTTTAAATGTTTACCTCGTTCAGCTTATTTTTAGCCTTATGTATATATTTTGAGAGCAACAAAAAGCAGCAACAAAAAGCCACTAACTTGGCCATTAAACCTGATTCTGAAACTGATGTTACTAGCAAGTATATGCAGTCGTGCAGCTCTGCAGGACCAGGAATGAGCACCAACGAGAATACATTAAATCACGGATCTTCATCAGAGTCAATGCAGGACGAATGAAAAAAAGTCTTAACATGAATCCAACATATTAGCATATGGTACCTGACTCCCCATTGTGATAGGCTTACTGGCCTATAGGTAAGGTAGTCACTGAAAGGTGCCTACGGTGCCTTGCTCAAAAGCACCTGGCAATGCCAGGAGGTGAAGTGGCATCTCTCCAGAAGTGGCATTTATCAGCTACCAATCCACACTCCGTGGTTCGTACGGGGACAGCGACCCTCCGGTTCCCAAACCAACTCCCTACCAAATTTAATATGCAATTTCATTTTATACAATATGTAGCTAGTTGTGAGTTCTTGCTCCGTCTCTCTTTCAGTTAAAGGGTCCTTGGCTTAAAGAACGTTGAAGACCGTTGCGTTAAATGAACGGTAATGTTGCTGGGCAGATACAAACCGAGGATACATTTATAAATATTACAAGACTCAAACATGTCTTGACCCCACCCACAAGGAAGAGATGGTGACAGCTCCTGCCAACCTGGTGAAAAGCAGTTAGCTGCGAGCTTTGACAGTTAAGACACTTAGCATTGCAATCCATTTCTGAACTGTCAAAACAAGCAGTTATCGAGAAGGCGATTTGCCAACCTCTGAAGTGCCTGACCATAAAACCGAACTAAACCCTATAAAAAATGTGCTAGCTTAGCTGCGATTACCTCCGTAACAAGCATGCTAACTATTAAGCTATCCTTGACTCGGATAGCTGCTAGTGCTAGCAGCATTCTAATTTAGCCACCACTTCAATGGTTAGCTAGCAAGGTAGCCACATACTCACCCTTCTCTCATTTTTAGCGCTTCAGCTGCATGGATATTTCACAAAACAGGAACAGATATACAGCAAAGTCACTGTCATGCAGCTTTGTAGCAGCTAAGTAAATTACACTGAAAGTTAATTGGTGAGAACGCAAGGTTACTATCAGCAAGAACCGGCGAGGATAGATACACAGCTGGTTAGCATTACTAGCGTAGCCTTCATGACTTCCGCGTTGGGCTCTTCTTCTTCTGCTTTGACGTTTAACAGCAGCTGGCATCTTTGGTGTCGTATTACTGCCATCTTCTGGAATTACATTCTACAATGCCACCTCTTCCCCAGTCAGACACGTTCTTCTTTGGAAGCTGATTCAACATTCTCTGACTTGTCCACCACTTCAATACTCCAGTATGCTATTGGATCATGACAATGCTTTAAAAGACATAGTATTCTTATGTAGTCATTATGACCTTCTTTTTCTATTTCATAATAGAAAAATGTAGGCCTATATTTTATTATCTCTACACACACACACACACACACACACACACACACACACACACACACACACACACACACACACACACACACACACACACACATAGAGAGATGTCAGAGCGGAGGCTGTCCATAAATGGGAGCCCTGAGCAGTTGGGTGGTTGGTGCCTTGCTCAAGGTCACCTCAGCAGTCCCAAGGAGGTGAACTGCCACTTTTCCAGCGACTGGTCCACAGTATACCTGGTCCGTGCAGGGACTTGAATCACCCTCAGGTTTTCAAGAACCAAAGTCCCCTTTTTTTTTAAAATAGATGAAAAAGCAGGGGATGCTGTAGGAGCATGGCTACTCACCAAGCTGTCAATCATGATAGGGCTCAGCAATAGATCTCAACAGTCCCGCACACAGGGGTTGCTGGAATAAAAATACAATACTGGATGACTTCCATCAGAACGTTAAATCTGTGACTTTCTAAAAATCTCTGAGCATACACACCACTAGTTTAGATGTGTTACACACTTTTACTCCAAAATACCAAGATGGCAATGGCCAAAATGCAAACTCCTATCTTCAAAATTGCAGTCCACAAACCAATGCGTGTCATCACCGATGCTACGTCCGTTCTTTAATTCGTGTTAATTTGTATGTAAATATAAATGTATTCCTCTTAACTCCTGTTCCCAGTGCTGGTGCTAATATTTATTGATTTTCTACCATACAATGTTCTTTCCTTCAGATTTTCAAAGGTCAATATGGATGTCTATTTTCTATTTTCTTGATTGGCTAGTTTCCCCTCTCTCTCATTACCCAGAGTGCTGCTTTGAGCAGGAAACCATATTAATATGACCTTGGTGCCCTGTTTTATTACTCTTGAATGTATTTGCCATTATTTTGATTATTAAATCCTGGCGATTAGGCCTACTGGATGCACCTGACTTAAGATTGCAGAGCATAGACTGAGTCACAACAGTTATAGGAGCAGAAACTGCGCAGTCAACACAGTGGTATTTCTTCTGACTAAACTGTCCTATACATAATCTAAGAGCCTGGGCCTGGATCACATCTAATCCTACAAGTACAGTTTTTTCCACTCCCATAATCTAACTTTGATCAAATTATAGGGACATTGACATGTAAATATTTAAAGGTTCAAGATAGGCCTCCTATTCCAGTGCATCTCATCACATTTAAAACCTTTTTACACTTCTCTCCATGATAATCATATACTCCAAGATTTGAAATGTCTCAATTATCTCCAAATTATTTCCATACAGTTTTTTGTAAAATATCGTCAGCACCACCTATTCTTCTAATGTTGCAGTGTGTTGAAATGCTGTGGTAGAGAAAGCAGAAACCACTACTAATGTCTCATAGCCATCATATAATATCTATAACGTTGTGTCATGCACAACACATTATGCTAGGTTGGGTATTAAAAACTGTGATCTGATCTCAAGTTCAACAATCATCATTGCATGTGCTATTGGATTTTTGCCCACTAGATGCTGCTCTTGGAAGGAGTAATATAAGAGCCAAATAGGGACTAGTTCATCTGAAACAATAATTTAGTTTAAAACAGTTAAAATGGTAAAAAATGTATTTAATAATAATACATAAGAAATGTATTGATTTAAAATGCATGATCTACTAATGTTTAGGTCTGATAACATTTCAGTATTTTCAGCTTCCAGTCAGATAGCACTACGTCATAGTGAATTCATAGATCAATATTGGCACTTAAAGATGCTGAGGCCCTTATTAATGCCTTTGTTACATCTAAGCTGGACTATTGTAATGTACTGTTCTTGGGTCTGCCTAAGAAAAGTTTGCGAGGTCTGCAGATGGTCCAAAATGCTTTAGCGTGTATTCTGACAGGATCATCTAAACACTCACATATAACTCCTGTGCTGGCTTCACTACTCTGGCTCCCTGTTCAGGTTAGAGCAGATTTTAAGGTTTTCCTTTAAACGTGCAAAATAGTGAATGTAGTTAGTTTAGTTTGAAGTTAGAGATGGAAGCAACACAGTTTTTTGAACGTGCGTACCATGTAAACAATTAAAAAGAAGATTGTTTGGCTTGGTCGTGTTTCAAATACTGGTTGTGGTTAGACTGACTTCAAAAGGTGGCACAGGAGAATTAGAAGCAACTAGGTGCCACTACAGATATAATCCAGGGAATTCACTAAGTGAAGGTTCATTCTACAGGCTAAACAATCTATAAATTAAAGTATATGGGATGATTAGTGAATAATATAAAATGCCATGTGATAATGCACAAATACATTGTTTAGGGTACTGTAGACATAAAGCAAAGACAGATATGCTGTATTAATATTGATATAGGCCTACAAGAATTAGCAATGGCCAATAAACAGTTTAACTTACAAAAATAAATAAAGTTTAATAGTAGGCAAAATTTCAGTACTAGACCATCTTCAGGCAAAATAAGGTCTCACAGGTGAAGACCATAGTAAAAAATGTGTTTCCTACATTATGATCCTACAATAAAGTATAACTTGACAGAATATGTCACCCGGCTGCTTTGATCTCTACAGCAGACTATAAAAACACATGTTTTTATGTGTTGGTGGAGTCAGAATTGATACATGTCACAGTCTATAAAAGTGGGTCAAATTGTAATAGTGACAGCCATAACACTCTGCTGACAGGTAGGGCTCTGAGAGAAATGTCTTTGAATGAAATGTTCCTCGATGAAAGGACAGCAAGGACAGAAAGCATGTCAACCTGTACACCAAATCTCAGTTCCTGTTTACCTCGGAGAATGACTTATTATAGGCTCTGACAATTGCTTGTACTCTATAAGGCGAGGTCAACAACATGAACAAAGGCAAGATAATCAAGGATTTGAGCTGACTAGTTGTGACTGTGTATGTACTCACACTGGTAATGACTTCTTTACATATAATCATCTGATGATCTATCAATCTCATCAGAAAAAAACTATTACATGGGTAATATGTAGAAAAATGCTTGTTAAATACACATTAAAATATACATTGATGTTTTCCCATATTGACAATTAGTAGTATCTGTATTTAACATCACACACACTCAGTGTGACCTTGGAGGAGACAGACAGATTATGTGCAGACTAGCACAGCTGTTGGCCTGAGCTCTGTCCTTGAGGTTTGTTGATTTGATTCTGTGGACTCGAAGTCAGCATCAAAACCCTAAATGAAGCACGCTTCTATTCTGTTATATAAAAACTTTATTGGCTACTAAAATCAAATTATAGTCGGCGCGTGAAAGCATATGATTAATGTGTATTAATTTTCATTGAGGCAGAAAGGCTGACACTGGAAATAATGAACTGTATGGCTACAGTTCAGATGCAGGTGAGGAGATGTTTGCTATGTACACACACACACACACACACACACACACACACACACACACACTCAAACCCTCATACACACTTATACACGCACAGTCTGTGGCTCAACTCTTGTATCCCATGACTTAATTACTTGAAATATAGCACTCCAAACAGCTGGAGGGTCTGAGCTCAATAATACAAATTCTGAGCTGCTACAGAATGAGGAGTGACTGTGATGACCTCGCTGGGAATATCATATCATCAGGCCAAGGGGCATGCTTGTCATTCACCTCACACCATGTACCCAATGGCCAAGCAATTGATACACATTGAATTCTCTGTCAGTCAGCATCATATTTGATTGAGGCTACAACTTTATTTTGCTGGGAATGTGAAAGATAGTTGAGCTCATCTGACATAATCATAAGTGATGCCTCCTTGATTTGCAAGTCACTGAATGCCATGCACTGAGTGATAGATGTGGTGTCCATGGCTACACTGTAAATGTGTTGTCACCTTGGTGACAGAGCAGAGAGGACAGCTACATAATGGCAACTCTTCATTTCAAACAAATCACAAAGGAGGGGTAAATACAGCCAGGAGTTACATGTCACTGCGGTACAACATAAATTGCCTTTTGTTTTCTTCTTATTTGCACAAGAAGAGTAAGAGCTAGCTCAACACAGTTTAATGAGATTGTACAATGTACAGTTAGGGTCTTATCAGCTAAGTGAAATGAGCCAAACCAAACTAACCCAAACCAAACCAAACCAATTCAGTGAAGTTATAAAGAAGTAACAGCAATACAGAGGGTTAACATTACATGTATTCCTGATTGCATTGGATTTAAATGAAGCTGAGTTTTATGTAATGAACTGAACTTTGCAAGACTTGTAGCTCCTTCTGTTGACAAATCCCTAACTGTGTTTACTATACCCGTAAAGCATTTTGCCACTTTGCCTAAAATGCTCCTAGCATACCTGCAGAATATTTCGACTGTGAATGATCTTATCTAAGCCATCATTAATCTTCCGGTTTTTGCCCAAACCCCTCTAATGGTAGAGATAGATAATTAGCACATTTGGCCATTGTGCCAAAAATAAAGATGAAAAGATGACTTTCAAAGAAGGCTTTCTTTAGCTCTCAAGACACCTTGAACAACCTCCACATTAGTAACAGCCACAAAGCTGCTAAATCAAGCAGCATTCAAGTGTTGTATTACTGCAATTCATCTAAGTGTTTATATCTGAAACAAAAACAAATGCCAGCATTTGTCAAATCAAGTCAATGATATTCATGCAGTCCAATATCACAAATCAAGGGGCTTCACAATCTGCACAGCGTACAACACTTGCTATTATTTGACCCTTGTTTCCGATAAAGAAGAAGAAATAAATCCTATTAACAGAGAAAAATAAACCTCAGCAGAGGAGGGACAGATAGACAGAGTAACCGTTGGAAGGAATAGTTTAGCATTAAATGAGAAAATCGATACCACACTATTAGCCTAGTTTAGCCTAAAGACCGGGTGCAAGAGGGAAACAGTCAGCATGGCTCTCTATAATGCTTACTTATAAATATGTTGTGAGCTTGGGTAGCCATATTTCTTTTTAAATTTGGAAAGATTTACAGGCTTGCTCAATCCCCCTACTTCCAGTCTTTATGCTGAGCTAATCACCTGCTGTTTCCAGGTACAGTCATGCAAGAGTGGTATCGATCTTCTTGTATAACTGTAATGATATTTCATGAATGGAAAAGTCAAATTATTTCTATGAGATCCCATATGCTATACTACCTCAGCTACCACCTCCACCACCACCACCACCACCACCACCACCACAGTAATCCTTACCTTGTAATCATCATTATTAATCCCAGTTACAGTAATATATTAATACTGAAGTTCTGCCCTGAGCTCATCACATTGGGTTAAGCCTAAACATTTCTCTGTGACGGACATTTTCTTTTTGAAGGAGGTGCAAACATGAAATAGTTTCAGCAGCGAGCCATATTGGAAAAGTGCAATATCAAGGGCATGCTGTAATTACAATGTGTTCAATTTAGCCTGTGGAGACTTCAATCTCTGCAGAGAAGTAGAGCCCATTGTCCTTGAAAAATGCAGCCACATTGTTTAAGGGAAGTCAGGAGGTTTCTAAAGGTGAGCTAAACTGTTGATATTTGAGTTCATATACTGTAGGGTTATGTTGGTAACCACTATCCACTTAAAGAGCAAATTCACTCAATGTAGAAAAGCTTAGTCACTTTGTGAAGGTCAGTCAGACCAGTAATAAGTGATTGTTTGAGTTGTTTTGAGAGATCACTCCAGACTGAGATGATGCCAGAGGACACGTGGACTCTGGTCGCCAGTAGAAAAATACAGGGTTGTGGTCCAGATTAAAGGTTACTGTTTTATCCTGTGGGGACGGAAAGGCCATCTTTCATTTCTCATTTAATAAGTGTGTGTTTGTGCACGCAAGTGTGGGTTTTCATTGGTTTGTGAATGAGCAAAAATGGTCGGCACGAAAGGAAAGGGTGAAGAATCTTCTCCCAAATTTAGGTTTTTGACCTTTAGTAAACTCATATGTAAAGCTGATGAATAAGCCAGATCAATGATGTTTTCATAATACATAAGTAAAAGTTCACAAATTTAGAGCACTTGCAAAAGTATCTTTATTGTAAGATTAACGATTAAATCAGATAATGACTTATTTAAACTCATATACACTGGAATAAAAGGGTTACACACTCTAAAAGAATGTTGCTGTAAATGCACTGCAAGAGAAAGAGGGTTCTGGTAAATACCCAGTTTACTAGTGCACATTATCATTGCAGTGAAAGTAATGCTTCTTGTGATGTAAGTGGAAGAGGAAGGTACTTATTCATCACTGTGCATCAGCAGGTAATGCTCTAAAGAGACCATGCAGCAGTATGTTGAAAACAAGGATTAATAGCTCAGTTGGGGGCAAATAAATATACTAACACCGAAACAATGCCTTGTAGGCACCACAAGCTTAGCAGTTATCCATCCAATTAAGATCTTGTTGCTTACAAACTGGACTGACTGGCCAATGTTACCATACATCCATCAAGTAAACAGGTGGCTGCTATAAAATCAGAGTAAATGACCTGGGAGTATGTATAGCACAGCATGCGATTTTCAAAATATTTTTATTTTCAATATTTACCCATACACGTCAGTGCTCCAGGTAAAAATGGCTGCATAGAGGATGTTGCGTAAAAAAAGGAACCAGAATGTTTGAGAGGAAGGGCCGACATCCATGTTATGATATACTGTACATGTACACTGTAAACTATCGGTCAAAGGTTTGGGGTCACTTTGAAATTTTCATTGCACTCAATTATAGACAAAACACAAGCTGAGATCAGTTGCATTGTTTTTTTTTAACCAGGGCAGCAGTTTTCAGATTACATTATGTGCTTACATAATTGCAAAAGGTTTCTCTAATGTTTTCTCAGTTAGTTTTTTAAAATGATATCAGATTAGTAAACAGAATGTGCCTTTGGAACATTGGATGAATGGTTGCTGATAATGGGCAATGTAGATATTGCATTAAAGATCAGCCACCCACTCAGATCAGTTGGCATTCTGTCTATAATGGAGTGGAATGGAAATTTTGACCGGTTGTGTATGTATTCCTATACTGTAGCTATACCTTTTCAGTCATATGACCCTGTAGTAAGTCAGTGTAATAGCCATTGCTCAGGGATTTTTGTGATTTAGAGACAAGAGTTTCAACCTGTAAATCTGGACAATATATCTCTGCCTCCCTTCTTCATCTTCCACTATTTATATCCACACTTGGCTCTCATTTGTTGTCTATTTTAAACTGTTTCTCTCTCTCTCTCTCTCTCTCTCTCTCTCTCTCTCTCTGTTGCCCTTCTACACACACACTCACACACACACACACACACACACACACACACACACACACACACACACACACACAAAGGGAGACATAAGCTTCCAGGCACCTCCCCTCCTCACCCCTGAGTCCCAAACAATAAGAGCTTAATGAAAAGGTACTTTACACTGACTGCTGTGCACTGGGGAGGTATCTTTAAATGTCACTGTTAATAGGAGGAACCAGCAGAGAGCCGGGTGTTCTGTATCTGTGTGTGAATGTGAGCATCCTGATGGCATTGTATGATATCTGGATAAATGAGTTATATCTTATGTGTCCCACTGTGCGTGTGTGTGTGTGTGTGTATGTGTGTGTGTGTGTGTGTGTGTGTGTGTGTGTGTGTGTGTGTGTGTAAGAGAGAGAGACAGAGAGAGTGTGCATGTGTGTGTTAGTTCACCACCCAGCAGTACATAGTGTCAGTTCATGTGCTTGATTTATGTTCCCAAGGCCTCAACTCTGCCGACCCTGGTTTGATTACAGTGTATCACTGCAGCTACAGCCATGACCCCACTGTGACCCCATAAATTATGGGAGCTCGCAAAATCAGATGACACCGATCTTCTCGAGGTTGATTGATTTAACTATAGCCATACTATCAGCATATTATTTATTTTGCCATGGACTCCTTCCTGTAAATCGAGCATCTCAGTGGTGCAATGCATCACAGCTCTTGCAAGCAAGCTAGACGACCGCAGAGAGAAGGATTGATGTTGTCCATGAATCATTGCTGAGAGTGTCTTAAATGGTTACAGCAATGGTTTGCATGCTTGACAGACAATTGTTGGAAAATGAAGGCAGATAATTTGCTGTCTCATAATCATTCTTCTATCTCATAATATGAGCTGATGAAACCATTATACACTGAGGTTGAACACTGGGTACTTTTTCAAATTCTGGTTTTACACTGATACATAGTACACAGAGCCAGTGCAGAATGTATCACTTTTGACCTTTTCCTGAACTTTACTGTGTCTGTGGGAGATATGTACAGAGCCTTACAGAGAAGAGCATGACTGATGGAGAGAGAGGGATAACAGTCCAAGAGAGAAAAAAGGGTGGTTGTTTAGGAAGGAAGGAGGTCATAAGCATCCTTCATATCACAGCAGCTTTCAGGGAGCAGTTAGCAGGGCTGCAAATAGGAGGGTAACACAATTAACAATGACACAATCTTTACATTTACCATGGCCCCATGTTAATTGAATTTACAGTGGCACATCTAAAAAGCAACTTGTGAACAGTTGCTAATGGATGGCATTCCTCCTTTGATTGTCTTACTCAGTCATAGATTTTAGATTGCCAGGAGAAGCACAGATGTGTGCTGTGATCAGAAGTAGAACAAGCCACCACAGGGAGAGAGGGAGAGATTTGCACGTGACTGGTAGACTGCAGAGTGTGTCTGCAAAGTCATCTGAGGTCGGCCAGTCTGTGTGATGAGATGACGCAGTAAGGCCAAGTACAGCACAACGCCACAAGGGCCGGGCTCACACAAAGAATGCACCACCGTACATTCTAGATTAGATAGCTATTGAACCTTAGCTTTATTTGCAAAACAAAAAAGCCACAGAGTGCTACGTGACAAACGGGCTACCTGATAGCAAGACTAAGAGTCTACAGCCCAATAACAGCTCTGTGAGGGTGTGTTTGGGCTCAGTGGTGCTTTGAGCTTAATTCAAATGTCAACATGCTTACATGCTCACAATGACAATGCTATTAGCAGGTTTAATGTTCATCATGTTCACCATCTTCAATTTCACCCTTACCATCTTCCACATTTGCTAATTAGCAGTAAACACAAAGTACAGTTGAGGCTAGCCTTGCTGAGAGAAATGTTGGCCTTATGATGCCGCTAGATGAAAGGTCAGGGGGTCCCCAAGGATGCCTATGCATTCAATTACTTGGGGAACATGTGTATACAAAATTACATATCATAATCTGTTCAATGGTTGAGGAGACATTTCACTCAAAACCACACATTTGAGGTACTGGAAGGAACAACAAAAATATTAGAAATTCTGGGAGCCAGTAATGTCTGTTTAAGATATATATTCTGTGAATATATATATATATATATAAAATATGTATATATATATATATACTATATAGTATCTGATCTAAGCAATTTTAACTACAGCTCTTTTTTGCAGTCACACAAAACCGAGACTGAATAGAAGAGGTTGGTAGGACCAGTGTGATTAGCCCTGTGAACGGTGTGTTGTAACACAGTGGCAGGGACTGCTTGGTGATGTTCTAAGGCTCAGCGTATTAACAATCCAAGCAGAACATTCCTGTGAACATACCACTCCTCCATTATGAGAGGTGACTGGATCTCAGCACTGGATGCTGTTCATGTCCATGTTAGCCAGGATTTGACTTCACTCCCAGTCCGTCCGTCCCCCCCACACACACACACACTTTCCTGTTGGAGGAGGTGCTTTTAAATGACAGCACAAATTAGTGAGCCTTTACCATGCTTTGCAATGATAAATGGTTCATCCAAGGTCTGATCTTTTTCATGATTGTTTTTAATGTAAGCTCACATCATATGGGGAATACTAACTTTAAGTGATAGTAAGCACTGTGCAGAATTACAGCTAATTGGTTTGGTCTCTATTTTCAAGTCAGTAGAATCTAATGTAAAGATAGAGGACTAGGAGAAGAGGATAGTTAGACTTAGACTTAGAGACTTAGACTTCTCTTTATTAATCCTTTTGGGATGACTCCCGCAAGGAAATTGAAAGTTCCAGCAGCAGTTTTAGCCAGAAAAAATAAATAAAAAATAGATAAAAACTGGTTAAACCTGTTAAAAAGTTATTCAGCTCCTTGGCCCTCTCCATTGTCCCTCCTGTAGGTCTGGTCTTTGTGTTGTGACCTGTGATGGTCCTCACACCTTCCCAGACCTCCCTCATGTTGTTCTCCCTCAGCTTCTGCTCCACCTTTCTCCTGTAGCTGTCCTTTGCTTTCCTCACACAGTGTTTCACCTCCCGCTGTGCTGCCTTCATGGCCTCCCTGTCCCTGCTCCTGAAGGCAGCCTTCTTCCTGTTGAAGACAGCCTTGACCTCCTGTGTTACCCATGGCTTGTTATTAGGGTAACAGCGGACAGTCTTGATGGGGGAGACCACGTCTGCACAAAAGTTAAGGTAGACAGACTGTGAAGGTACTGTAGGTTCAGCTCAGGTTGGTATTGACAGCAGGGATGCTTGGTGACAAAAACCCTTGGGCTCTCTGCTGGAGAGTGGAGCCTCAGTCTCAGCCCTGGAGTTTTGTGTGAATCCTGCCTTCTGGTGTAATCACTTTTCTTAAGCCACTCTATGTAGAACTCTGGTGCAACCCTAGGATAAAGCCATGCTGGCGGTACTGTGAAGCTCTGCTTTGAGCTTTCAGCATGCTTAAAATGAAAATGCAATCAGCTATAGCCATAATGTTTATACAATTTCACTATCTTAGTTTAGCATGATAACATGCTAACATTTGCTAATTATCAATGAACACAAAGTACATCTGATGCTGATGTAAATGTCATTAGCTTTGCTGGTATTTGGTCAGAAACCACAGTATTAGACAAATTGAAGTTTGGACCTGACGTGCTCCCCTGAAACGTCTGGAGCACAAAAGTGATTGCAATTCATCTTGAGATGGACTTGAATGTGTAGTAAATCTATCTTACAGTTGTTTAGACATTTTACTCTAACCACAAATGTCAACCTCATGGTGGCGCTATAGAGGAAAAGTCAGAGAATCACCAAACTCATTAAGATTCATATATGGGAACCATGAACTTCAATAAAATGGCATGGCAACCCATCCAATAGTTGTTTGAATATTTCAGTTTGGACCAAGTTCCCCGACATTGCCATCCCGTGAGTAAAAACTAAACCACCAAAATAAAAAATTACTGTATAATGAGTATATAATATATATAATGATTAATATAATGAGGACACTATAGAATAATGCCATATTCTTCTCATCAATTCTTTATAACCATCCTAATAATAAATTAAAGCTGCAAGCAGCGTTGGACGGGCCCTCGGACCTCTGCTACTGTCGGACAACGTAAACGTTGTCAATGAAAAATGAACTCTCTGCTGAGCTCAATGATACCTCACACAAGACTCTACCTTAAACAGTTCAAAAGGTATGCAAGTGGAAGTGGTCTAAGTGTAGGGCGTGCCAAGAGTATAGGGGCAGTGGCACAGTATCACATGTAGACCACGCATTATAGGTTTCATATGAAGCTTGTCATATAAAGCTGATGTCCTGTTGCTATAACCAAGAGTCCATTTTGGCCTGTAGATGTCCTCAGGCCTGGACCCTTGTAAATCATGAGAAATTTCGGCCAGATTAGACAATGTACACTCGAGTTACAACAACTTTAATGTTCAGCGCTAAACACTCAAAATGGCCACCAAGCCACACCCACGCTGTTCAACGAAAAGTCTTGCTTTTAATAACTTTTTGTCATTAAGGTGTTAAGATGGCACACACCAAATTTGAAGTCGATTGGATGACATCTCTAGGAGGAGTTTGATAAAGCACCTTGACTTTTAGGCCTACTTCCTGTTGCCAGTAGGTGGCGCTATGATTTTGAGTCAACATGGGACTCTAGATGTCCTCAGGGTTGGACTCTTATGAATCCTGAAAATTTTCAAGCAGATTGGACAATGTCCACTCAAGTTACACCTACTTCCTGATTTGATATCAAGGCCCTGTGACGGAAACTCAAGCTTTTCGCAAATCAAATTTGAAGTCAATTGGATGAAATCTTTAGGATGAGTTTGTTAATGTATGACATGTGGAAATGACCAAAAATGCACTAATTTCGCATAATCAATTAAAAGTGTCAGACTTCCTATTGGGTTTAGAGCATTGCTCCAATGAGCTTTTTTGACATACTCATGGCTGTCTATGAAATCCTTAAAATATAAATTTTTTCACCAAGCTTGATGCAAGTGCAGGTCCCCAAAAGGCACTTCATTGAGCCGAAAAATTATTCCTTTAGTTTCAATAGGGCCTTCACAGCCATCAGCGGTCGGGCCCTAAAACAACATTTGAGTTAAAGGTTACAGATAATTTCACATTTTATGTCATTCTTTGTGCTTCTTACTGTAAAGAGTCTTTTAAAATGGTTGCGCTGTTAGAAGAGTTAAACCCACTGTGTGCTTTTCATTTCTAAGCCTTCTGGTCCTATCCCAGAGAGAGTAATCATTCCCTGTGTAAAAGATTGTGTAGAGACTGTGAGTGCATCAGGGTACAGTCTCAGTTCCTCAATGATGTACCATCAGGGTAATGAAGACAAATACATTTAATCATGTATGTACATATTCAACAGTGTTTCATAACTTCCAAAGATGCTTTCAACAAGAATGTCTTAAATGTTATGTATTGTTTGTGCAATATTTAAAATCAGATGTAGACCACATGAGGGCATAAAAAGGGTAAACATAAGGTGTTTGAGTTACTGGTCAAACATTGTTAACAATTGATTTTATAAGGCAAGTGCCTTGACCTCAATAGATCTTATTCTAACATATCTGCTAGGTATTTGTATTCTGCATGTTACCTTGCCAGGGTTAAAGCTGCCTTTCCTGACAGGCACATTTCCTTTGAAGCTGGAGGCTGGGTGAACACAGAGATCCAGGTTGCACGGTGGGAATATAAGCCAGGAATCCAGGATCATGGATGTGGGAATAGACAATGTCCTTGGGAAAGTGAGCTGTTGATAAGCCACTGAAGGATTCCTGAAATGGAAACAGGGTGAGCCAATTGATCAGGAGTGTAAAACCCTGGAGCTGTGCGGGGATGGTGCTAGGTTAGGTTGAATTGCATCATGGTACCGCCATAATCGGCCTAATACCCCCTCGATACAAGTGACCAATTGTACAGTCTGAACAATGTACAGAACATTTGTTTCAATACATACATGCAATGACCATACAATAGAATAATGGACGAAGCTTCCAGGCCTGAAAAGTGAAGCCAATGTGGAAATGCCTTAAAACTGCATTCTATGTAATTTCCAGCAGGGGGCAACTCCCCCATTTGCAATGTTTCTAGTATATAGGAAAATGCCCCTACTTCTCACTTGATTTAATACCTCAGCCTCTAAACATTTTCATAATGAGTTCATGGTCTCAATCGCTAGTTTTAAAGTGCCCATATTTTGAAAAAAACACTTTCTTGGATTTGGGGTGTTATTTTTTGTCTCTGGTGCTTCCACATGCATACAAACTTGGAAAAAAAAACTATCCATGCTGTTTTGAGTCAGATACGAGTTTCTGAATGTCCTCTGCCTTCAGAGCTATTCAAAATCTCCACGGGTTTCTACGTCACTAGCTGAGACGAGGTGGCTAACCGTAACACATGCTAGCGCTCGCATGCTAGCTCGTTCTCAATGGCAAAACCCTGCTACAACACACCATAATAATAATAAGTTCACCATAATCTACAAAAGAACTACTTCCATGTCCCTGTTCTGCAGGTATTCCATAAGTGTGCCCTCGTTTAGAAGAAGCCTCCCAGCTAATCCTGCTTAGCAATGTGTGTCCATGGCCCTGTGTACATTAAAATAGCCGTGAAATTGTTTTTGGTATTGTTCATGTTTTTGTCTTAAACTTTGATCCTCTATGTTTTCACTTCATTAAAGTTAAAATTTCTTGTTCAGCGTTGTGAGTGGTACGGGGGCCCCACAGGGACTGTGCTGTCTCCTTTTCTGTTCACCTTATACACCACAGACTTCCAGTACAACTCAGAGTCATGTCACCTACAGAAGTTTGCTGATGACTCTGCAGTTGTTGGGTGTTTAAGGGATGGACAAGAGGGAGAATACAGAGGGCTGGTGAATGACTTTGTGGAGTGGTCTGGTAGAACCGCCACCTGCTGAACGTGGACAGAACAAGTGAGATGATGATTGACTTCAGGAGGAAGGGAAGGGCTCCGCAGCGGAGTACAGATACCTGGGTGTCAACATCGACAACAGGTTGAACTGGAAAACCAACAGCACTGCTGTTTACAAGAAGGGAATGAGCAGACTCTATTTCCTGAGGCAGCTGAGATCCTTCAACGTGTGCAGCAAAATGTTGAAGATGTTCTACCAGTCTGTTATGGCATTCTGTTCTCCTCCGCCATCTGCTGGGGCAGCAGCTCGGAGCCAGCAACACAAACAGACTGAACAAACTGATCAGGAAGGCTGGCTCCGTGATCGGCTGCAAACAGGAACCGTTTGAAGCTGTGGTGGAGAGGAGGTCACAGCATAAACTGTTATCTATCATGGATAACCCCGACCACCCTCTCTACCCCACACAGAGGAGCACCTTCTCTAAGAGGCTCAGACAGCTTTGATGTTGCACAGACCGCTACAGGAAATCATTCCTACCACAGGCAATACAACTTTTAACACTTCATCACTGGGTGCTAGATAAGACTCTGTGACACCACAATACTGCACTAAGTGCAACTTGCACAATAGGTTTATCTACATATTTATCATACTATTTAAGCAGTTGCACATTTTTGTATTTCCAACTTTTATTATTTCATGTATATTGTATGTATGTATATTGTATCCTAGTATTTCATTTATATTCTGTGCTGTGTGACAGATTTTGCTGCTGCACTATAATTTCCCATTGTATTGGGATCAATATCTATCTATCTATCTATCTATCTATCTATCTATCTATCTATCTATCTATCTATCTATCTATCTATCTATCTATCTATCTATCTATCTATCTATCTATCTATCTATCTATCTATCTCTCCTGGATGACTCACTTCAGAAGGGTTGAAAATCAGCAACTTTCCCCCTTTAATGTTTAGCTTAGCGCACTGGCTTGGCTGCGTCATCCTAGCCTGCTCCACCCTCTTGTCAAAAATCGTCACATCTAGTGGCAAAAAACAAGATGGCGAGGCCTGTATCGGCAAATTCGTGGCTGCATAACATCAGTCCACAAACCAATGGGTGACGTTATTGGTTATATTAACTTCTATACAGTTGGAAATCTATTAGTGGACTATCTTTGATTGTGTAATCCATCACAGTGAAGCATTTATTTTTGTAAAAGTAAACTTATAGTCAATTTGAAAACATTTCAAAATATCAAAAGAGAGAGTGAAGGTATGACCGTTATGGAATAAGACAAGAAAATTTCAAGAATATTTTAATTATTTTTCATACCATCAAGAATTAATGGAAACCAGTGGCTATAAGTAAGTGAGTAAATTATCATCAAAAACTGTAAGCAGTTATATGTAGATGACAACGGGTTTAAAGAAGAGCTAAATCTAGCTAAAATACTGCAAAACAATGGTATTTTAATATACAACAACAATTATATTAATATTACATAGATGACAACCAATTATCACATGACTTAAGTTCCATACTTATGCTATACACAAACACAAGCATGTATGCACATACACATATGAACACAAACATATCTTTGCAGCTACACTATGTTTGCTCTGAAGTAGGATAAATCACACATCTCATGTCAATTCATAACATCCACTTGGGACATTAAGCCAGGGCTGAGGGTGTTGTCTTTTCTGACCAATCAGAGGGGCTGAGCCTGTCTTTTCCTCCTCTGACGTCAGGCAGATGAGAGCACAGAATGAGAGTGAGACTGAGAGATAGAGGAAGACAGGTTGATGGCAGCGAGACCTCAAAAGAAAGTGTCATATCAGAATAGGGTCAGATGAGAGGGAGATGAAGGAAGATAAGAATGGAATGAGATGGTGGCAGTAGGAAACAGGAAAGAAAATGCTGTCAGATCATTGAAAGGGGGAAAAAAGGAAGACCATGCACCCTAAAGCCAGCTGTAAGGATCAAACAAGAAATGGACAGTGATATAGTGACAGATTCACATGAAGAGGTCCATTTCCACGCTAACACAGTGTGCTGGAAGTGTGAAGATTGTGGCACAATTGGCTGATGTCACCTGTCTCTTTCCTTTCACCCCATTTTCCTCCTCCTCTGATTGTTTTTAGGTCCAGCCTAGCAACCACCTCTGTCCTCGTCCCTGTCTCCTCTGTAAGGAATGCTGATGTAGATAGTAGATAGTTGGGCTTTGACAGGCCAAAGATACAGACACATTTCCCAGCATGGACAGTGGATGAGTCATGTCTGCCTGCCCTTACTGTTACTGTGATGGCTCCAGATTTAAGGGCCAGCAATCTGCATTCATCTCACAGACATACACACTCTCTCCTTTGTCTTTCTCTCTACTCTGTCTCACACTTGCCCTCACACTACTTCAGTCTCCTCTTTTGTGATCATTTTTTTTAAATTGTATTTATTTTCATATTCGAAAGCATAACATTCATGAACAGTTACAAACAACACACTGGGACATAGGAACACATTCTAGGGAACTACTTCTTTACAGACAAACACACACACACACACACACACACACACACACACACACACACACACACACACACACACACACACACACACACACACACAAGGTGAAAGGAGTGTGGTGTTAAACTGACAACTCTCTGTTGTGCCAGACACACACTGCGTATGTTGTTGATTGGCCACTCTCAGGAGCTGACATAAGTCAGGTGTTCAGCTCAAACCAATCAAATTGCAGATATGGAAATGGCATTATGAAACTCCTGGCAAGGGCCCTATATTCTTAAGTCTACCAACATTGCAGGATAAGGCAGGTACACAAATGTACAAACACACAGTTAAATTATGAAACACTATGAAATTGACCAACTACAGTTAAAGGCAGACTAGACAATCCTAGTTGAAGTTGGACATCTATCCCTGCGAGGCATGTTCACAGCATCCTGTTATTACATAATATGTGAGAGCAATGAGTGATGAATGATGAGTATTCAAGCATCCACATCAATGACACAACAGATGTATGCCATAACACCATCTGTGATTTCTAATACAGTTCATGTTCCTGCTGTACCAAAATTTCAGGCACTGGATGGTGAATTTTCAGGCCCAATTACAATCAGAGGTCAATCACAGAACAAGAAAACATCAAGCAAATTGAATCTCCTTGTGTGAGCACCCATTGACATTAAGTGATAAATCAGCAAATTATTTTAGTGAGAAAACTTGTTCTTCTTCATGATTATTCTTTAGGTTCAACAGCTCTGTATGTTTAACTGAATGTGCATTGCCACCAACAGCACAACAAGAGGGAATAAACAACTATTTAAGAGGAAGTTTTAAAAAGTAAACCTCTGTGACAGGCAACCGAGTAGACTGCAGCTTCCAGACAACAGTGAGTGGTGAGCTATCCATAGTGCTGAAGTTCAGTGCTGTTCTCCCATTGTAGAATAAGCTGCCTCCCGCCCTGCCTCAAACACAGATTAATCAGATACTATCTCTTGTCTTATCCCCAATATACAGCCCATTAACATTAAGCAACACTCTCTTTAGTGGCACTCAAAGCCATCCACACTGACAATGATTACTAGGTCTAAGGATGAGGATAAATACTGTAATTTACTTTCTTCTCCCTCCAAGCAACTACCACCTATCACTCCCTCCCCCCTTGTTCTCCCTCTGTCCCTCACACACACAGGGACATTACATATAGGGCCATACTGTAAGTCAGGTGTTTGTTCAAAACCCACTGAACAAACACAACACAGTTGATAAGATATAGCCTACTTGCTTGGGACAGGTATATATGCTATTGTCAAACCTACAACCACATACCTTGCTTGTTCAGCTGCTTTTCACATGTTCAGAGGCAACAGATGTCATTTGAGGATTTGGGAGTGTAAATGAGCCAGATCAGTGACTCTTAGACAGGCAGTGTGATGTCTTACTTTAACTGCATTTTAGTACTTGTGAATGGACTCACGTCTCTTCTGCACCAAAAGCAAGATGTCGCCAAAAGTGCATGTGTTTGTGCCCTGCCAAGAAAATATGTGGGTACTATTAGTCATGAAGAGTTCAGAGAATATTCTAAACACCGTTAACCACCTTTGAGTGAGTCTGTGCCCTCTCTCACTCTCTCCCCTGTATGTGTGTGTGTGTGTGTGTGTGAGAGAGTATGTGTGAGTGCGTGCGTGCGTGCGTGTGTGTGTGTGTGCGTGTGTGTGTGTGTGTGTGTGTGTGTGTGTGTGTGTGTGTGTGTGTGTGTGTGTGTGTGTGTGTAGGTAATAAGCTGCTCCGCCACTGCGCAACGATGGAGCTATCGCAACGATGGAGATGACGCAAACCGACCCAGCTCTCCGAAAAAGTGTTTCAAGACGAACATGGCGGCAACTTAACCGCAGTCCAAGATGACAATGGCCAACGAGAGAAAGGATTCTAGTCTTTCCGCCCAGGTACCGGACAGTGTGCATGCACCAAAAGGGCTCGTAGCTCTCCTTTAAGTGAATCTGCAAAACGAAAGGCGGCAGACGCGCAGCATCAGTACCGAGAGGCTTGCAACCGCTGGTCTCCCTGCGCCCCAGACGAGAGAACATATCCGGGGAGGGACGGTAGGGAGAGGGGGGCATGCGGTCAAAGAGGACGCCGTTTCCCCCCGGAGAGCCATGGAGAAGCGGGATGCGGCAGCGCGAAGCTTAATCTGTGCGGGCGCGCTAATTGGCTCGGAGTAGCACCGATTGCTGCGGGCGCGATAGAGGAGCGCCCTGGACCGGCGGAGGCACGGCACCGTTACAGAGGAGAACCAACCGGAGTCCGTTTCCCCAAGTCAATGAATATTGTGGCAGAGCAGCCCCCGCGGTGGAGTCGGCCAGGGCAGCACTTTCCTAAAATATGACCAGGGGTGCTTGGATGCGTCGGCAGCATGATGAGGGCTTAAAATACTGGTTTGCACCCCGAGAAAACGAGAAGCCATTTACCGAGTCGGAACGGGCCCAGAGATGGCGACTGTCGCTGGCCTCTCTGCTGTTCATCACCGTCCTGCTCTCTGATCACTTGTGGTTCTGCGCCGAGGCAAAACTGACGCGAACCCGAGACAAACGGTCGGACGAGGGGCTTGCAATTACGGACATGGGCGAGTACCCAAACTCCCTCCACCAACATCCAACATCACCTGACCCCAACCATCTCGCCAGAGAGCAAGATGTTATTTTTCTAGGAATTCTACCAAACCTCTGTGGCGAATGGACACCTGTCATCCAGACAGCCTGTCCAAAGACTGCTTTACTTTCACGGACGCGAAGACCGTGTGCCTAGGCCTCTCCGGTAGAGGGGAAAAGGGGACACAGTTGGCGTACGTGAATCTGAGCGATTTGTACCTTTCTTTTTGTAATTCATACTCACTTTTGGATTTGTTTTACGGGTTTACAAGTCCGGACGATTTGAATTGCACCCTGGATATGGCCATGGGGGTGGATCTGCTGGGATGCAGCAAGTGTGTCCGGGCTTATCAGCTTATTGACAAGCGGGCCGAGGACAACTACCGGGAGTTTGAACTGCTGGTTCAGAAATACGAGACGGATGCATACTCGGTTAGGACGTGCATGGAGGAATGCAAGGTAGGACTAACGAGGCGCACACACACACACACACACACACACACACACACACACACACACACGCACACACACGCGCACACACACACAACGTGTTGGTCGGTTGACAGTCGTTATGGCAACCGTTGGGCATATTTGTCACTTATTGGTATTTATTTTTCAGAAATCAGGCTACCAGTAGGCTACCAATGCTTACATCAGCTGGGCTGTCAGGGTTTGCACAAACAGTTGCACCCCATGACAACATGGGGGATAAGAGAACTTGTCAACAGACTCCTACAGTCCTTCATCATTCTCTTGTCCTCTCCTTTTTCCTTGTCTCTCTTTTTCTCTAGCTCTCCAAGCTTAATCTTTTAATATAGGGCCACTTTGTGAACTGTGACTGTGCAAGTGACATTTGGAGCAAGGGCCAGGCTTGCACCGCAGCTCTATGAGATGAGGGGAGAGAGTGCTGTTAAGTGGTGCTCATTTCAATATCGTTAATAGCACAGGAGTGATTTCTGCACCTAATCCAGCCTTTCTATTGTCCACAGTTTACTTGTTTTTTGATCATGGCAGCCTAGAGAACATGTTGTGCATGTCAGCAACATAGCATACCTTGGGCTAAATCATCGACACACACACACACACACACACACACACACACACACACACACACACACACACACACACACACACACACACACACACACACAAACAAACACACTTTGTCTTTAGACAGCAAGAACCACTGACTGAAATGTGTGTGAAAACAAAGACTATGTACCTGCAAATAGTTAAATGGTGGGGATATATTGGGTGAATTACACTTCAATCTGGTTCATTTGTTGTGCACTGGACTTTTGCAGATACTCCGTCTCCTGACAGCTGTGTGCATTCTCCTGTGCTCACTATCCATTGTGCTGAGAGACGGCCCTGCAAAAGGCCTTTCAGGAGGACAGGCTTGTTTCGTTTGCTGTGTACTCATGACAAGATTTGTTTTCATTATTTTAATTAGTCTGGCAGTAAAGTATGGCTAAATAGTTACCTTTATTGGCACAAAGACCATGACCAACCTCATTTCTCAAACTAAGCAGACCACTCCATTGCATCTTTCCCACCTCTATACCCATACAAGATTAGCCAAAGCAGGTGGGTTCTTGCATTTCTGGTTGTCTGAACACACTTGATAGATAGGAAATATGCAGTGTGGGGTATTTCATTAGTAAGATAGAGAATCACTGATATGGTATGTTTAGAACATGGATAATGACACTCAGGATGTGGGAGTATGGATCAAAACAAATGAGCATTATGATGTTATGGCTTGTACTGCCTCTGGTTACTGTAATACAGCACATGCATTCTTATACTGTATGCATCTGTAACTACAGTACATCTGTGTGCATGCTTGGCAGATGATTTTTCAACTGCGCTGTAACATGTTTTTGCACCAAAGCATAATCAAATTCCTTGTCCTGAAGATTCAGGTGTTTATTTAGATAGTTGTTATAAAACTTATCAAAATTCAAGACAGCTGCAGCGTCACCACCATAACAGTACTATGAAACAGGTCAGGGAATGGACCTCGAAAGCAGGAAATCCTCCTCAAAACTGCCCTCATGATGATCCTG